>JAMZAV010003110.1:0-75646 GCA_024449915.1 Sweltsa coloradensis
GGTTCTTCAATAACTGCATTTATTGAATATTTTGTCAAACGATCAAGTTTGTGCATCTATTTACTTGTCAAACACTACATATTTTTATTTATATTTTGAATTATTTTCATGTTTATATTTTTAATAAAGATTGTATTTTGACAAACATTTTTGTCACATGATAATGTAAATATTTATGATTTTCAGTGGGTCAGTGTTCTATTGTCATGGGTTGTGACTTGTACCTTCTTCAAATCGATGCTAAGGTGTGAATATATTAAATTCGAAACTACCAATAAGCATACATTTCCCGATTTGCTTTTATAATTCTGAAGAGTGAAGCGAACTGTATATTTTACAGTTTCTTGTTCAACGACGTAATAACTATTAATGTACACTACATTAATTGGATGAGCGAAGCGAAGACTAATAATTTCACCTTACCCTGAGAAGAATAGCTCGTTTTTTGTCTGTTTGTTCGCTCTCTACCGGGCAAACGGCATATTATGCGATCTTGATGAGAATTGGAGGGACCTTCGAAATCTCTGAACCTGACATGTTTTTTGCTACAATCGAAGAAATATTTCTCATAGAAATCGTACTTATAGGGCAACGATAATCAACCACAAAAGCTCATCCATCAACGCGACTGGAAAGCGGCTTAGTGTACATAATTACCTCTTGGTCACTGTTTCCTATTTCAAATCCAGATCTCTGTTTGGTCATTATTCGTGTCCATGACATCGGCGCCGACAGGGCTGGCTCGGCCATTTTAAAATTAAATCCATACACTCAAAATCTGTTCTGTGACTGAGTGTGCAGACTCGAAAAACACATTTTATTTATTTTATATTATACAAAAACAAAATACAATCATACAGAGTGAGATAGAACACTAACGCTAGACTTCGGCAGAAGAAAGGTGTCTTATTTCTAAAAATACGCCAAGGACATTTTTTCTATAAGAAATGGGGAAAACAAACGAACTCTCGGAAGATACAAGGAGGCTAGACATTAAGATGTCTCTACTCTAACTTTTCTCGTGTTCTTTAAAATAAACCTTGGTTTTGTGTACATGTAGTGACTGCTCAAACTAGAATCGTCACCCTGAAAAGCAAATAGTATAAACAGGTTTTAATATGTTCCAGGTTTCATATCTTGTTTTTGCTAACTAGACTAAAGTTTTATCCATTCTTATTTCACCACTTCCTACTTACCACAATAAATATTACTTTAGTCAATAATCAAATTCGCACAACTTACGAAAACTTCCCGTGGTTTTTGCTCGCAAAGGGATGTGTGACTGTGTGAGAAATAGAGCACCTAAATTTCAAAAGTTATTTTTCATTTTTTAATAACCAAGAAAACTGTTTTTTAAATATTTAAATTATTATTGTAGCTCGAATAATAAGTATCTAAAAACTACAAATAACATAATATAACACAATTTTTAAACAGTTTATGAAACAAGTATGGAGAATGAGGTTGATGGCAAACACAGTGCCAAATATAAAAAGGTTAAAGTTAAAGCTAATTTCACACGATCAAAACTTCGCGGTCCAAATCTATTTCCTTACAATTGCTTATGTTGTGGAATGTTGTTTAAATTTTTCCTTTTAAATCCCAAGTACCTTTTAATACTTAATTTTTAATGTTTATGATTTTAAAAATAAACTTTTTTTTATCCGTCCCCATTTCCAAACTAATGCTCATGTTGGGGGAGCGTTATCTCCATTTACTCAGGCTATTTTATTTTGGCTTTCTTAGCTGCCTGTTTGTCGGACCTGACCCAACTTCTTCAGCCACCTCTTCATCTGGCAACGCTTCCATATCCTGCTGCTTCTTTTAACAAATCTCTCTATTTCTTCCGATCTTCCCCATTCTACCTCCCCCCATAGACACGTCTCTCTCTTCTATGCTTTGTGTTATTTGTTCAATCCACCTGTCTCCGTCTCTTGGTCTTCCAACTTTTCTCTTATTACCTAGTAACATTAAAAACTCTCTTTTTTGTTTCCATTTTTTTCATGGGTACGTATCCAAACCATCTCAGCTGCTCTCAAACTTTCAACGCCAAGTTCCTTCTTTATCGCACTACTTTTCAATAAGGGCCTATCTATTTTAGTTAGTATTTTGTTTATTTTAAATTATTTTGTGGAAAGATTAGCAGATAATTAATTTACACTGATGGTCGAATGATCAGTGTGTATCTTTTGAACAATGGTGGGAAATATGTATTCCACTATCTCATTAAGGGTTAACTACGAAAATGATGTGAACTTGAATAAAATAAATAAAGCATCAGCTTGTTTTTCTTCTATGTTCTAAGTTTTACGAGCAAACAACGTATTTGTGATATCTCGTTTTAACGATGTAGGTAAATGAGGGCAAAATATTGATAACCTAAAATTGTTATTGCAGCCTTTGCCTTGGTCGTGCTTTATCTAAGTTTGTTAATACCACTTGAACATGGTTTGTTACCACGATAGTGAACCAGTTGCACAAGTTTGTTGGCTTTCTGTGAGCTCGATCGGTGCACGAAGGTGTGAGCAAGTATTATCGATATAAACTTAATATTTCTCGATTTGGATAGTCGGGAAACACTCCCGTAGGTGGAACTGTTAATATTTAATAATTTTAAATTATGACTTCTCGTATGGTATACCTGCCAAGGATGCAATGTATGCCCCTCTGCAGATGTCAAACTAGGTATTTTGTAGTTTGGACAATAAAACTTTCAGTCATGATTACCGGTGGCGGGATTCGAACTCGGGACCTCCCGTATCAGAGTCTCGTGTTTTCCACTTGAGCCAACACTTAAGATCAATGGCGATGTATGGAAGAATTAATATTTTGCTTTAAAAAACTAGGATTTCTCAACGCATTTTCAAAAATTTGATTCGGACTCTGTGTATAGTCAATTTTCAATTAGCTTTTAATTAATTACCTTTTGTTTGCAATTTAACCAACACGTCTCTATTCTCCATCAGAAGTCCCAGGATGTAAGATTTATACGTTGAAGGGAATTTTGTTAAAAACTAAATTATGCCTATTTTTTAGTATGAAATTGCTAAATGTATAAAATCAAAATACTATTTTTATTCTCCGTGTACGATAATAACATGGGTATGTGATATATTATTGTATAACACGCGCACATGTTCCTTGGTGTGTACAGAGAGCGAATGGGTGGTCGGGGGCGGAGGGAGAGAGAGAGAGAGAGAGAGAGAGAGAGAGAGAGAGAGAGAGAGAGAGAGCACGGAAATAGCGCCACATCTGTGAGCAAGGGGAATCTATGAGGCTGCTTGTTGTCAGCTAATGTTAATTAGGCTTAGGAAGGGTGCACAAGCTCACACACGACGCTTTCTCGTCCAAATGGGGGAAGTTTTTTTAATTTTTTCAAGGAACATTTTCCATGTCTGAAAATGCATAGTTTCTGTTTGGTGAAGATTTGGAAAGTATTATTAGATATTTTCTTATTTCCTAATTTATTTTTGATTCACATTAATTTCATCACATTCACATTTCATTTTGTAATACGCTATTTGAATGATATAAGATTTTGTTGTATTATTAATTTTAAAAATTAACCTTACTGTACTTCATTATTTTGTGTGCATTATGTACTTATTATCATCGTTTAATAATCATTTTTAAACCGTAAAATAAAAAAATAAAAAATAAACAAAATGGCACAAGAAAATTAATAAATGGACCATAATGACATTTTAAATTTATTAGAAAAAATATGTCTTTAATTTAGAAATTTTAAAGAATAAACAAACAGATGTTTTCAAATAGAGACGCAATATGGCAAATGCTAATATTTTCTCTGGACTCGAAGTCTAGTTAGAGCACGTAAACTAGTGCTACAGGTTCGATCCCTCCCACTAACTAGGGAGCTAATCAACGACAAGGTTACCTTAGTCAACAGACAATTTCTAATGACTATTGTGTAATCTTCCTCACTAAGAGACCGTGCATTTGAAAACGACAATAATATGTATCAGTTTTTATTTATTTTTTATTTGGATTAAGGACGCGTCAACCGTTAGGTCATAATGCACCACTCTAACCTAGGGGATATGGGGAGGAAGGGCCCATGCTGGTCAGACCCAGCCACGGGTAGGGGGAGGAAAGGGGGGTCTCACGTCACGGTCGTCGTTGTCTTTGTCATCGTTCGTTGTCATTGTCATCGTCGTCGGGGAGGTCGTCAAGGGAAAGGGGCAAGGTCCCCGACGACGATTGCCAGAGCTCGCCTCTATTTTTGGGGAGTAAAATACTATACCCTTCACTCAAGCTGATGTTTGCGAGGTGGACTTTTTCTCTTGAATCGCCTTTTACGATTAGCTTATTCAGTATTTACAATCAATATTATTTATTCTGCTTGGTTGGGTGACCCTATAGAGGTGATAATAAAGATGACATTTTGCCAAACTATGGAAAACCAAGGAGCAACTAGTGGGGAGGGGGGATGTGGACCAATAACTAAAGCACAATTGGGGAGGGGGGTCTGAGAGGGATGCCCTTCAGCTAGTGCGGGTCTGGGGCGCATAGCCCCAGATTTATTTTAATTTTAAAACATTGCAAAATGGTGACATTTTACATTTTACATATTTTTTTTATAAAATTCCGGTTGTGAAGATCCACATATTGGAAGTTTTGCCAGTTCAAATTGGAAAATATCAGTAAAAATAATAAAAGTAATGGTTTGATTACATACCTTCAGCTTTTGATGCTTTTATATAGATAAAAACCTAGAAATAGTATAATAAACCCGGACATTTCCCGTTTTATATTATAAAAAAGGGACCAGGACCCGGATTTAGGACCCCAACAAGCGGACCTGTCCGGGAAAAAGAATACAGATGGTCACCCTACTTGTAGCCTAGGTGAACGTCCAATTAACTACACCACGACAGTGTTCCGAGGTCCCGGGTTCAAATCCCATCGAGATCGGCAATCCTGACTGAAGGTTTTTCCGAGGTTTTCCTCAATCGTTAATGCGAATGCAAGGGATTGAGTCCTCTTAAACAGCCCTCGGACATCCCTTCACAATTGTCCTATCCGCAACATATACCTAGTTACACACCTGAAAAGGGGCATAAATTGCACCCTGGGCAGGCTTCCCACAAAAATTATTATAGTTAACTATACCCTACTATGCTACCAGTTAAGATTTGTTTTGTTTATTGTCACTTGGAATAATTAACATATTTAAAATTGGTCGTCACCAGAGGCTAGGTATCGCCTACGTTAGCAACCTTCCAGTGGAAAGGAATGTTAAATATTCATGTACAACCGATTATCCATCACCGACGTTAAAAAATGTTACTCAAACAACGCTGTTAAACTTACTGACCTATTAGGAAACGCGTGAATCTTCATTGAAATATGAAACTAGGAACAATTTCATGTTACATGAGTATGTGGGCGTAACGGATGTATGTGCGTTCTCTTCGCTTTAATTCAATTACGGTAAAAGACAATCGTCTCAATATATCAACGCGACTAAACCAATACACAATAATCACAAAACACACACAATTACAACTCCACATTACCGAATAATGTCTTTAAATCACCCTTTCACGGTTACGCCCACCTATTCTAAAACGAATTGACTGCATGGTCTACGCAGTCAGAAAAAGTAATGCTACGCACAGAGGTAATAATTAAGATTATTCAAAGATGCTATCCGGTCCGCGGAGGATCAAAATGGTTCATGCGTGACATTACCGGGCGTTGACCGAGGTAAGAACGAAATGAAATGCATCTCATTTAATTTTATCCCACGCATAAAACAAAACACAAACATGAAACAATTCCGTTGTAAATCGTTCTAAATCGCACATTCCAACAGAAAATTAATTTGAATAATGTTTTCTACTCACTTAAAAGTCGGATGTTGAAGATACGGTGACCTGCAGCTCGCTATTTGTTGTTGTTGTTGTAATAATCTCGCGCTTTCTCAGTCGTCACTTACTTCCTAACTAGCCGCACGGGAAGTTAAGGTCGGTGCACATAACTTCCTAAGGTTTAAGGTTTATGGTTTAACGAAGTTAAAACATGCCTAATGCGTTCTCGCGTTCACATGATTTCCCAAGGTTTAAGGTTTAGGGTCTAAGGTTTAACAAGATAAAAATATTTCAACTTCTTAGCTCTTAAACACTAAACACTAAACCCAGCCAATGAGAAGCGAGCTCTCATAAATCCGGCCAATGGTAGCGCGCGTACTAGAAACGTTATAGAAAAACATTTCTTAGACCATAAACCATAAACCTTAAACCTAAAACCTTCGGAAAGTTTGTGCACCGAGCTTTACAACTAACTGGTTTGGTTAGGTTTGTTGCTTGTTCCTAAGACAGGCTTCTTCCCACTCCCTCCCTCCCTCCCTCGTTTCCCCTCTCTCTCGCACTTGCTTAGGTATGTGTGAGATGTTCTATAAGTATAGGCGGCGTCACTTTAGGTTGCATTACTGTACTAATAGTAGCGACAGCTAGGACACCATCGACCATATTAGTAAATCAAGCGGTTTGTATTGCTTAACGTCTCATACTAATGCACTAAGATCATTCGAGACGATGAGTGGTGATAAATAAGGATGAAGGGTGAATAGAAGGGAGGAGGGGAAACCCGGTACCGGCACGTAGCCTACTCCTTTCGAAAATTACCAAGGGGACCAACGGCTTTACGTTCCATCCGAAAGGAACGTACCCCACTAACCACTAACACTCCACTTCCCCGGACTGCCGAGCAGACGTCGAGGAGAACGAAGCCGTTACACTACCTCTCGAACCCTCCATCTGCTCTAACCAGCGGTATACGTGTGTTACAGGGCAGAGCGTTCACCTACTCTCTCACGACCACGTTCGAGGTTGCTTAACTTCGGTGTTCGAGTGTGAACCGGCTAAGCGACCGCGGCTAAACCACTGGCTAGCGGTTTACTGTTGTATCTACTAGGTCCATTGATCTACTTATGGTTTATTGTACACCCACGACAACCGAGCAAAAGTTAATTATTGAGGAGTCTAGTTGTATCTATAACACTAACGGTTGACGCGCCCTTAAGAGGGAATAGAACACATTATTTTGACACATAGCAAATAGCTGTTTTCTCAAGCACCCTATACCTATGGATATGAAACTTGACATAGTTGCCCAGAAAGCATACATGGACAGCCCTACAGTCGTAGATTTTCAATATTGTTTGTTTGTCAGCCAGAAAAATTCACGAAAATGGTCAATTTCGGACTTAAAAAAAAAAATGAAAAATGGTGAAAAAGCTATTTTTGTAGCGTTCAACTAACTTAGAACCGCTTTTCGAAAAGTGCCACTGTAGAGCCCTAAAGTTTTACTTCCTTGACATTTGTTCATAATTTCAAACAACTCTTCGTTCGCCAGTCCTATATCCTCTTAATCCATATTTTTTGGATGAGCGAAGCGAAGATTCCATTTCACTACACTGGAGAAAAAAATCCGGAATGTTTTTTTTCTTTCTGTATTATTGTGTACCTGTTAGCACGATTCCGGCTAAACCGATACTCCAATTGCGATGAAATTTTATGGAGGCCTTCGAAATCTCTGAACCAAGAACTGCCACGTTTTTGAGCGCAATCGAAAAATTATTTCTCATGAAAATTGCAATTTTACGATTTTTTACGATTTTAAAAACATTTTTTCGACTTATAACACCTACATGCTTTATCTGAATGTAATGATTTTTTTAACAGAACCTTAAATTTATGAATTTATATATTCCTGTGAAATTCTAGCCAATCAAAAATTTTTTTCATGAAAATTGCAATTTTTTCGATTTTTAAAACTTTCTTCAACTTATAACACCTACATTCTTTATCCGATTGTAATGATTTTTTCACAGAACCTTAATTTTATAAATTAATATATTCGTGTGAAATTTGAGCGCAATCAAAAAATAATTTTTCATGAAAATCACAATTTTACGCTTTTTTTCGTTAAAAAAAATTACGCTCATCCAACAACGCGCCTAAAAAAGCGTTTGCGAAGCTTCCTAGTACACAAAATCTACTACGGTACACTGAGCTCTTGATTTACTTCTGGTCGAGGGTGTACAATAATTTGTAATGTAATTAGATTTATTTAGTTGTTGTCCTCCTTTGTTTATCAGTTTTTTAACTGAATAGGATAGACGTTAAATAAATAAAAATACAAAAACTTATTTTAAACAACGGCATGAACCAAATGTCATGTAATATTTAGCACGGTTGTCAATTTAAATATTAAAAGTTAACTAATTAAAGGCCAAATAGTTATTCTGTAACATACAATTTTTTACTTGTATGCCTAACAAATTAAATCACAGAAAAACTAAATATCTGCCGTATCAACCGCAAACACATCATAAAACACACTCTTTACATTAATTTTTATTAATTTTCGTCTAACCTATTCAGTTAAACGATTTATTTACAAAGGAGTGCAGTATTTAAAACTTAGTGCATACACATGCACAATAAAATAATGTAAAGCAAAGTTTGAAATTATAATATTACAACAACAATGTGTAATAAGACAAACATTCATGATATATTATTCAAAAATATATTATAAATTAAAATAATAATAAGTAGTGTGAAATGGATTAAAGTAAACTAAATAACATTGAAAATAAAATAATAAATAAAATAACAAAACAATTTCAAAATCTCCTTGTCTGGTTAAATACTAGGAAAACGCTTAAGTCCCGCCGCGTTGTTGGATGAGCGTAATTGGTGCATTGACCTGCCATGTGTTATGCAGATTTTATGTGATTTTGTGAAAAAATTATTACTAAGTCGATTTTTTTAAACTAAATTAAATTAAATAAAAAATTAACTTTATTCTTTTATTTTTTCTTATAATCGTAATTTTTAAAAAAGAAAAAAATCGTAAAATTGCTATTTTCATAACAAATAATTATTCGATTGCACTCAAATTTTACACGAATATAATAATTCATAAAATTAAGGTTCTGTGAAAAAATCATTACAATAGGATAAAGCATGTAGGTGTTATAAGTGAAAGAATTGTTAAAAAAAAGAAAAACCCCGTAAAATTTCGATTTTCATGAGAAATAATTTTTCGATTGTTCTCAAATTTCACACGAATATCTTAATTCATAAAATTAAGGTTCTGTAAAAAAATCATTAAAATCGGATTAAGCATGTAGATGTTATAAGTCGAAGAAATTTTTTAAAAATCGAAAAAAATCGTAAATTTGCGATTTTCATTAGAAATAATTTTTCGATTGCGCTCAAAAACGTGGCAGTTCTAAGTTCAGAGATTTCGAAAGCCCCCATAAAATTTCATCGCAATTGGAGTATTGGTTTAGCCGGAATCGTGTTAACAAACAGCCAAAAATACAGAAAAAAAAAAAATCCGGATTTTTTTCTCCAGTGTAGTGAAATGGAATCTTCGCTTCGCTCGCTACGCTCATTCAACTATTTTTAATTGTATTGCATTTCCCATCGTTAGGACTTCAAGAAATTTAAGAAAATGTATGTAAATGTCTAGGCGCTCTTGCCTTTCCAGATTTGGCAACACGAGTAAAACATTTAATTTTGTTATGTTTTCTCAATTTTAAATCTAGTGCTCTTGCACGCAGTTGTGGTTTTGGTGCAACGGGAACTAGTTAGTGCAGGCTGCAACCTAAACTGGCTCAGCCTCTATATAGACAATCTATACTGATCACGTCACTCAGCTCAAGAGGCTCAAGATAAGATATCTCACTAGGCAAACATGCCAGTGTTGACTCACAGCAAGCATGTGATCGAGTCTGCCTCTCTTGCACGCAGTTGTGGTTCTGGTGCAACGGGAACTAGTTAGTGCAGGCTGCAACCTAAACTGGCTCAGCCTCTATATAGACAATCTATACTGATCACGTCACTCAGCTCAAGAGGCTCAAGATAAGATATCTCACTAGGCAAACATGCCAGTGTTGACTCACAGTAAGCATGTGATCGAGTCTGCCTACAATGTAGGCCTACACTTGCGTCAATATAGATTGCTTCGATGGCTGATAACATTTGGTAAACTTGACATTATTTTAGATTGACCACATCTAAAAATATAGGCCAAGATAAACGTTTCTTAATAACCTCAAAATATGTATTTTTGTTACGTATTCGATAATAATAGCCTACATTTAGGGCTGTCTGTCTTGGCACATACGATTAGGGCGCATGGCCCGAGGCGTATGGCTCTATACTAGGGCGTGGGTGCGAATTCCGCATCGTATCGAATAGCCTTAGCGCATGAGACGTTAAGCAACAAAATTATCATCATCACGCTTATTTAAGGGAAATATAATAAATTTATTCAATATGTTACTACACTTATTTATTTTGCAGACCGGAGTAAGTCTAGGCCAGGGTAAAATTTGCCCATTTGCCCTAGGGTGCATCTTCTGGGTATCACGCTAGGTATTTTGGAGTTGGAACATGTCCGTCGGCTGTATGACTGGACTTAATCCCTTGTATTCGCTAAAATCCCTCGGAAAAAACTTTCATTCAGGATTGCCAGTGACGGGACTCGAGCCCGTGACCACGCGTGATTCCAGATTCCAGGCTCGAATCCAGCGGGAATTTCTCAATTTCATTAGTCGGGAAACACTCCCGTAGGTGTAATCGATTTTATGTAAATCAATCCAGAAATTAGAAAAAAAAAATCTCAGCGGGGTATCGAACCCCGGTCTCCCAGCCTATAGAGAAGTTGTCAAGAATGTTTTATCATTAAAGTCTTTGTTGAAAACAGTATCACTGTCATTTGAGCGTCGACTGACGCGACGTATTCGTTATCATGTTGTTTTTGCGATCATTGCGAAATATGATACGTTCGTTTAAAGTTCAGAAATAATTTTAAATAATACATTGTCAATCGAATTCCAAATAAGTGTAACCAATTGATTGATTGATATAGAAAAATAACTTCAACCTTCAGGCAATTTATAAACCCGAATTCAAAACTAACAACAAATTATTAGCCATTTATCCAGAAATTGACATCAACTACATGAAACTCCAATATTTAAAGCAGCTGTTTTTGCCAGTTTTCCAACATGACTCATTTATCACTCTTATCGCCAGTTTTGTATTTTATAACCTAATTTTTTCTTCATTCATCTTGGGTTTTCAGCCGTTTTATATATTTCAATTCTTTCTTGTTGTATTTGTTTAAAATTTTAATTTTATTACCGGTAGGCCTACTTGTTCATGTATTTAATGATTTTTATAACGTATTTGTATTGTTTTGAATTCTATTTTGAATTATTTAGTTTTAGTTACCTAACACTTGTGGGTTAATACCTGTTGTTAGATCAATAAATATATTATATTAATATACGCGATCCGATTTCATGACGTCGTCTGACGTTTTACTCTTGAGTCCAAGGCAAAACATAGTCGGCAAGACCAGCCACCGACAATCCTGACTGAAGTTTATCAAAGATTTTCTCTCCAGTCAAACATGGAAATAATTGGCTTTAATGCCCCTCGTTCCTAGTGAGTCCCCTGGGGCAGGTGGCCTACAAAGTCGTATTTATTTATAAGTGATCAGAATTCTTTCTTTGCTTCTAAGGTTTTTGAACGTCAGCTTGAACAGTCTAATCTTGTGTTGATGATAACTAAAGAGCGAGAACTTAAAACAAAGCAAGACAAAAAGAATTTCTATTTTTACATTAACGATATTTTTCTTGTCCTTTATTTTAAATCGCTGTTTTGATTCAAGTTGCCAACTTTAAGAAACGAAAAAAATATTATCGCTCTTCACAATGGTCGCCTATAGTAAAGAATTCGATGATTTTATTTTTTTTGATCTTTTTATTTCATTGCAATTCATATTTTTGTTATCCAAAATGGTTTATTTACTAATTTATTTATTTATTTATTTTATTTATTTATTTATTTATTTATTTATTTATTTATTTATTTAACGTCTATCCTATTCAGTTATAAAAACTGATTTACAAAGGAGGACAACTAAATAAATCTAATTACATAGATGCAGACACAACAATGAACTTTGAAATAGTAATATTACAACAAGGCATTAAATACTCAACAAATTTGATAACAAATAAAAAGGATATTAAATGCAATTTATGAATGAATCGAATATATAAAAAAAGGGGGTGGGGAATGAAAAGAAAAGAAAAAAGAAAAGAAAAAGAAAATAAAAGAAAAAAGAAAAAATGAAAGTTATTAATTAATTATTATGTGCCCATTAATGGACTCTATATTTTCGTTGTCACCCTTTGAAAATCATTTTTTTTAAACAGGATATAAGATGCACGTAAAATAAACACAAACATAAATTGATACTTCAATCAGTAGATAAAATATGCGGATAGTTGTAGTTGGAGATTGTGTAATCTTATCATTCCCCATCTATCTTCGTTCGTAGGGAACCACTGTGTTATCCTAACGTATTAATGAGACTCATTATCACGTGACACGAGGAAAATATATTAATCGACCAATTAGAAACCAGTAACGTCATAACAAGCGATCAGTCTTCACTCAACTCTGATTATGAGAAGTACTGAGAGCTGAGAGTGCTTTGGGCGAGAGACCTTCCTCGAACCACGGACTTCAGAGTACAGGTCCGGCTCGGTACCCCTCTTCGCGTTTGGAGGCCACCACTTCGACGACAGCTCTTCGTGAGGTGATGACTTGCTGTGCCACACCGCAAGCCTTGACGTACGTAAATATACATTTTATCAACAATAATGCAAAATTAATTCTTGCAATTTTTAACTGATTAATAAATTGTATAATAATTCACACAAGTGTGGATTTCAAAATTTGATATAGGTTTTTCAATGGTTGTTATAATGTTGTCAATGTTTTTGTTGTTATCTTCAATAATATATTTATTGTTATAAGGTTGGCATTTACCAAGTGTGTTTGGAGCTCTGCTCTTTTCTGCCATCCTCGTGACACATTTTGTTATTAATGTGTTGCGGAACAAATAACAAATAAATTAAACAATATACAGTGGACGCTCAAGTAGTGGCCGTTCGGACAAAGAACCATTTTCCCCGTTTTAAGCCTATTTCAAGGGGGGGGGGGGGTTAAGGGGGGTGACCATCATGGGGGAAAACCTCAATTCCAATCTGGACTTGAAAGTGTATTTTATCTTTCATTTTCATTTTCAAATCTTTCATATTATCATAAATGTAATTAAAAATCACCTATATTTTTTTGCACTGTGTATATAAATCCCAAAAGATGCAATACAATTATAATACCGGTGACCGCGGTATCGAAAGAGTGACCTTCTGAATTATATCGTGCTCGTTAATCTTACGGTTAGGGGCTCTGCTTTCAATGCAGAAGGTCCAGGGTTCGATACCCGCTGTAGACAGAAGTTGTTAGCTTCTGATTTGAACTTAAGTCCCTCAGTTCTTGACTTAGGAATGTGTAAACGGTGACTTTGGAGCCACGTAATAACTTTTAAAGTTGTCCCGAATTGTTCGGGTGGAATCGTGTCCAGCTTGATTGATCGGTGTTTCCTACTTAAATATGCCGGTCTCTAGTTGGTCATTGTTAGCTCGTCGATGGTGTCGGCGTCTACAGGGTTGGCTTGGTCTGCTTTAACATTGATCTCTAGTTATTGTTGAAACCCCCGCCATCAATCAGGTACGCCTCCGTATTCTGCACACAACCCACTGACCTCTATTACTTGCGTGGACTGCTGATGCATACCTGGCAAATGTTGAGATGTAAAGTTGGCGGAAGTTCATTTCCGACGTCCCTAATCAGCGCAGATTAAAAATAACTGAACATAATGTTTATCAGTTTATTTAGTGTAACACTGCAGTAAACAATATTTCTAGGCATCCTGAGTGACCCTGATAAATGATAATAGACCACTGTAATTTAGGTCTACTAGTCAACATAACCTCAAAATAAGCTAGCCACAAACCGCTATCTGGACGTTAAGATTTACATCAAGACGGCGGTACAATCGCAATACAATCGAGGGACCCCGCCCATTGGATTAGGACTTTTCGCCAATCGCTTTAGGCCCATCGCAGTCCACGTAAATATATAGAAGTCAGTGACTCAACCCCCAAAATCAATAAACCGTTAAGGGCCCTTTACACGAGAAAGTTGGAAAAGTAAAAAGAAAAAGTGAGGAGAAAAAGTAGCTTTTTTGTAGTAGAGATAGCGTGCAGCTTATGGGAGAGTTGCCTTCACACGGGGAAGTTGAAAAGTAAAAAGTGAAAAGTCTCCCAACTTGTCGGACTCTGCTCGACAAGTAAAAAGTGAAAAGTAGAATGGCCTTGAAGAGTTGACCGTGATTGGTCGACAACGTTGTCATTGAGTTCAACTTTGGTAAGAAATCAAGATGCAGAAAAACGTAACACCTTTGCCACAGCTTGATATATAAGTGGCGGTGGAAATTCCTGCCCGATTGTCATCTGAATGTTATTCTGTCAACTTGAAAAATACGCGCAAAAATTGTGTTTCATAGCGTCTACCAAACTAGCACATTTAGTTTGCCCCAAAATAGAGAGGCAATGCGGAACCCGATCGCGGCTGAAGAAAGGCTGGAAGTGACGTTGCCGTTTTTACGCATCAGGTTTGTACCTAACCTAGGCCTAGGCCTAGGCTCCACTAGGCCCTAGGTATTGAAAACAAACACGCGCCAGTACTGTGTGAAGATCAAGATTGTAGAAAACAATTGTCATGGTTAGTAACCCCTTCTTGCCGCATCAGTTTCGCACAAAGGCCGAGAGGTGACGCCAGGCACAAACTTTTTCTCTTTGTCCGTGTGAAGGCTTCGAAAAGCTACTCGTTCTTTTCACTTTTTACTTTTTACTTTTTCAACTTCCCCGTGTAAAGGGCCCTTTAGTAGGTGTTCTGTGTATACACGGATGGGAAGAGGGATGTTAACTGCTGGCAAGGGACGAAAAACACTTAAGATTTCAAATACCCACATAATAATATTGTATTAAATCATAGTTTGAAAACCGCGCCCTAGTCGGTTGTCGACGTTTTCAGAATCGCCGATAGAATGCGTTGCGCGCCCTCCTATGACTGCCATCTAGCGTGAGAAATGGAAACAAAGTAGTGAAAGGAAACGGCTGTCTCCTGGATGACCATTTTCTTCCTGATTGGTTACAAGTAAATCTTGCCTCGACCAATGAAACAACTCGATTTGAAGGGCGCGGGGACTTGAATTGAAATCAATGAGATTTTCCCAGAATAATATTTAGATAGGCAGTGTGTTCCCAGTCAAAGATTCTTCGAGCACTGTAAGAACTGATGAAGCTGAAAGGCTGAAAAAATATTTTAATTAACCTGACTCGGGTTCGGAATCGAGTCAGTTGAGCGCCGGCGTTCAAAGGTAAAAAATGCGCCGTTATTATTGGTCAAAATTGAACTTTTGTAATCAAGCCTGAAAGAGTTTAGAGGGGCGAGGGGTGGGGGAATCCTCCCCCTACTTTTTCCTATGAGCTCCTCCTTCCCTCCCCACTTATAAAACTAGGGTGTGTTGATTTGTCGCTCGTTGTGTCAAGCATGCAGAAACCAAAAAAAAGCTCATCATCCCCTCTAAAAATTTCATTTTCTCCTCTTTAACGACGGGAAATGTTTTAAACATTGCAAACACATTTATGTGTACGTTTTCCTCTTGGTAGTGAATAGTGATATACTTGGTACGTGGGAGTTCCCAGGAGAAAGAAAGAAGAAAGAAATGAGATAAATAAACCTTCTAAGATATTAAATATACATTTTTTTAAACCTGTTCTGTCTGTCTGTTCTGTGTGACTATAGGGTGCAATGTCCCTCCTCAAGTGAACTAGATTAGTTGCGGATAGCAACCTAGGGCTGTTTAAGAGGACATAATCCCTTGTAATAGCATTAACGACCGAGGAAAACCTCGGAAAAAACCATCAGTCAGGATTGCCCGTCTCAAAGGGATTCGAACTCGGGTCCCCCCCGAATCCGAATCCGAGTCAAACGCTTAGCACTCGAGCCAACACTGTCGGGGTATGTGTCATGTGGGTAATGTATGAGAGTCTCGAGTTCGAATCCCGAACACCAACTCTACTCTACCGGTGAACTACCTGTACATGTGGCCGCCATGACACTTCACGGCTACCGTGCAGGTCAAACGCAATGAAAGAGAGCCACACACATGTGTTCTAGATTATCTGGCTTGGGTATCGGAGGCACGTGACACATTCATATGTATGCCAGGCGGCATTCACTCAAAGCGACGGGTTGAGGGTGACAGATTATAAGCGAAACAATTTACTAGTTGTAAAATACATAAAAGGCTGCTAGAAAACGTGATTACAATATTCTGTAAACGGAAACTATGTCGTGGGAAACCTGCCTAGGGTGCAATGTATGTCTCTCTTCAGTTGTCAATCTATGCGTATTTTGGAATTTTTTGTTTTATCTTGGAGGCGCGAATAATCTTAGCTGTTAAAGCGCAATAAAATTTCGTAACTACTAGGAAGCTTCGCAAACGCTTTTTTTAGTCGCGTTGATGGATGAGCTTTTTTGTAAGTTTTTAGTCTGCGTGGGATCTCAAGTGCTTTTTGAACGCATTGTAGGTGATTGTTGTCAAGTTTCTATTGTTACTTGTTAATTGTTATTATAAACCTCAAAAAACTTATATTAAAACCTTTATTTATAGATTTTGGCTAATTTTTTCAACTTTTTCTTTCAAAAAGCAATACACCACCATTACTTTAATGTCCATGTGAAATATGAACGTTCTAGCCCCACCCGTTTGGTCAGAATCGGCCCAAATGACACGAAAATATCGCACTAAAAATCGAAAAAAATCGTAAAAGTACGATATTCATGAGAAATATTCTTCGATTGTACCCAAAAACGTAGCAAGTCTAAGTTCAGAGATTTCGAAGGTCCTCTTTAATTTTCATCAAGATCGCATATGCCGTTTGCCCGGTAAAGAGCGAACAAACAGACAGAAAAAAAAGGAAAAAAATCATTGGAGCTAAATTTTTTGTGGAGTCGGTGAAATTGAAGTCTTCGCTTCGCTCATCCAACTACTACTAACTAGGAAAACGCTAAAGTCCCGCCGCGTTGATGGATGAGCTTTTTAAAGGTTTTAGTTTGCGTGGGATATCTTTACTTTTGCAAGTGCTTTGTTTTGCTGCCTACGCATCGAAGGTGAATGTTGTCAAGTTTCTTTTGTTTCTTGTCAATTGGTATTATTTACCGTAAAAAAACTTGTATTAAAAGCTTTATTTCTATGGATTCTGGCAAAAATTTTTCCACTTTTTCTTTCAAAAAGGTACTACATAACCATAACCTTAATGTCCATGTATAATATGAACGTTGTAGCCCCACCCGTTTGGTCAGAATGGCCCAAATGGCACGAAAATATCGCACAAAAAGTCAAAAAACATATATTAAAAGCTTTATTTCTCTCGATTCTGGCTAACTTTTTCAACGTTTCTTTCAGAAAGCAATACATCCCCATTACCTTGATGTCCAGGTGAAATATGAACGTTGTACCCCCACCCGTTTGGTCAGAATTGGCCCAAATGGCACGAAAATATCGCACTAAAAATCGAAAAAAATCGTAAAAGTACGATATTCATGAGAAATATTTCTTCGATTGTACCCAAAAATGTAGCAAGTCTAAGTTCAGAGAAAACGAAGGTCGTGTCAAATTTTCATTAAGATCGCATATGCCGTTTGCCCGGTAGAGAGCGAACAAACAGACGGAAAAACAAACAAAAAAAAAAAAAAAAAAAAACACCCGAGCCAAATTTTTTGGGAGTCGGTGAAATTGAAGTCTTCGCTACGCTCATCCAATAATAAATCAGTTTTTTAACTGAATAGGATAGACGATAAATAAATAAAATACATCTAATGCCCGAGAGCTGTAGGCCTATTATACGACACAACCCCTTGCATTCGCAATAACGACTGAAGAAAACCTCGGGAAAAACTTTACGTCAGGATTGCCGGTGGTGGGATTCGAATGCGCATCACATTCTCGAGCTTTACGCTTGAGAATGACGGTAATTTTTGTTTTGTTTACAAACCTTTTAACCCGCATTTTCGGAGCGAAGCTTTAAGCACGTTGATGGATGAGCTTATTCGATAAAATCTGAATAGAGCTATTTCATTTTTTTGGTATTACCTTTGAGTGAAACGTGGTGTGTCCAGAGTTTTTGACGGTCTCCCGAAAAAAATAGTTGCCGTAATATGTACGGTAAGGTCGAACAAAAATTCAAAAAGAAAATCGCAATAACAGCAATAGAAAAAATGGATTATTTTACTTGGAGGTGAAATCGTGTCGAAATTGATTGATTGGTGCACATCGGTGTTTCCTACTTAGATATTCAGGTCTCTAGTTGGTCATTTTTCGCTCGTCGATTATGTAGGCGGCAACATGGCTTGGATTTATATTTTATATCCCCCACTGAAAATAAGTTATGTTACTAGTGGGTACCGGTACATTCTAAATACGAATTAATTTTTAATTTTTTTATTTATTGAAGTCTTTGTAAGGTCATCCGTTTACAAATTTTGTTTGTTGTTTGAATCCTATTCCAATAGAGCAGCCAACATAATTATCTCATGCGTAATGAGTTGGGTAGGTGTTTCCTAATTTTACATATTGATCTCTGGTCGGCCAATGTTCGATCTTCGACGGCGATGGCGTCGGCGTTGACAGGGTACGTTGGTTTGGTCAGTTTTAAATTTTAAATTCTCCCTTGAAAATAAGTTAGAACTGCAACTGTGACTTATGATGGACTCTAAAATAGTATATTATACAAATTTATTTATTTATTTATTTATTTCGGAAGGTCATCGGTCGAATCTTTGGGTTTATAAGGTCGAACCCACCACTGGCGATCCTAACATTCCTTTCCGTTTGCCTATCTAAGTGCCAATGGACGAGTTCCGAATTCCGATTAAATGCAAATTTAATAAAATAACTAAGTATAACAAAGTCTTAGTTTTTTCACCAATAGCCCTACGTCTTGTCCAAACCACCCCTACACACCCATCAGAAAGTGGCAATGCTCTTATTTAAAGTTAGCGCTTGTGAGTCGTGACGTGAGCGGAAGTCAAGTGGCGCTGGGCGGTGGGCGACGCACGGCATAAACCCGAACTCTCGCAAGTGTGTGTTGTTTTGTTATTGTTTTGCATGGTTTTGGTGTAAGCCTATTTCTGTGTCTTTTGTGATATTGTGTATGTTTTTACCAGCATTTTAGCCAAATCTAGAAGAGGCTTAGCACCCTTTGCATCTACAGACAAAGGTAATAATAAGGTAAAGGTAAAGGTAAGCCGAGGACAAATCGTTTTCCCAAGCATTTTGTCGGCTTGGCTTTGCGGCCTAGGCCTCCTAGGGCCTAGGCTAGGCTTTGTGTATTTAATAGTCTAGGCCTAGCCTAGGCCTAGGCCATGATATTAAATACACAACGGCTAGCACTAAGATAGGTAGCTAGGCCTAGGACGGAGGTCTGAGGGAGCAGCTCGGGTCCCGGCAGCCGGGATGTACAAAATAGCCCTAGGCCTAGGCCTATTTCTGAGAAACCCAAAGGCCTAGGCCCTAGGCCCTTTAACCTTAGATTTCTAAAGCTTTAACTAGCCTAGCCTAGGCTAGGGCCTAGTCCCTATGTGATAGGCTATTCTATTTACAGTTTTATTTTCAAACAGGTTATATCTACAGTGACATCAGCACAGCTTGTTAACAATGTGCCCCATGTGCGGTTTACATGTGCCCCGCCCTGGGGCACTATATAACTTCGGTACTGTTTTGGTTAGTTGTATGCTCCCGCTTCCCGGAAGCGCTCTCTTACTTGACTAGATACTAGTGTTGCTAACTGACTAGTGTAGTAGTTTGATGTCGACCGTATGTCCGGTTCTGAATAAAACTGACGTAATGACAGATGAGTTGGCTAAACAGTGTACAGTGATTAATTAGTATGTAATCCAGGTAGAACACCTCGTCCCTGGGATACTACATTGGCGACGGAGGGTAAATTAATACATTCGACATCTGAAAAGAAGGAATTTCAGGTAGGGAACCAGAGTGGGAATCTCTGGTATGGAACCTCTTAAAATGGGTAGAGTTCCGGGTATAGCGGGCACGGTCAGGAGTTTGAACGGTAATACTGTTCCCGTTCTTTGACACTACTTGGGTAGGGGTGGGACAGTAGGGAGTAGTTAGTTTGTTAGTTTTGTTTTGCTTCATCAAAACATAATCTCCTTCCATGCTTTTGAAACTGATATGGAGCTTCAGTCTGTATCTCGTAGTCTCGAATCGGGTTCTTGGAGTGATGACTCGAGCAAACCATTTCATGCATTTGCCACTGAACTGAGCAAGGTAGGAAATATCATCTTGCGTGGAAATCGTTTGATAATGCCAGTTGCTCTCAGGCAGCAAACCATGGAATTGGCCCACGAGGGTCATCCGGGAATGTCAATAATGAAGCAAAGATTACGATCTAAGGTATGGTGGCCGGGGATTGATAGGGAATGTGAGACATTTGTCAAGACTTGTCATGGTTGCCAGCTTGTCACTGCACCTGATGTTCCGGAGCCTATTCGTACAACATCACTGCCAAGCCGCCCTTGGCAAGATATAGCTGTAGATTTTCTAGGACCCCTACCATCAGGACATTACTTACTAGTCACTATTGACTACTACAGTAGATTCTTTGAAGTGGACATCATGAAGTCCATTACCGCTGAGAAAACAATCGAGAAACTTAAACCGATTTTTGCTAGGTTTGGTTTACCTTCATCCATTAGGTCAGATAATGGACCCCAATTTGCCAGTGAAGAGTTCAAGAAATACTGCGGAGAAAATAATATTGATCTACGTTTCACAACACCGTTGTGGCCGCAGGCTAACGGGGAGGTGGAGCGCCAAAATCGTTCTTTGTTAAAACGTCTGCGTATTGCACAAGCAACAGGACAAGATTGGAAAGAAATTCTACTTCAGTATCTAATTTTATATCGTAATACTTCGCATTGTACTACAGGCGTAAGCCCTGCCGAACTTCTTTACCGTAGGAAAATCCGAGACAAGTTACCAACTTGGGAGGCAAAAACAGTGGATGATGGTGAAATCAGAGACCGGGACCTTGAAAGGAAATGGAAAGGGAAGGAATATGCAGATAAATCACGACGCGCTAAGGAAAGTGTGATAGTGGAAGGAGATTATGTTTTGATGAAGCAAAACAAAACTAACAAACTAACTACTCCCTACTGTCCCACCCCTACCCAAGTAGTGTCAAAGAACGGGAACAGTATTACCGTTCAAACTCCTGACCGTGCCCGCTATACCCGGAACTCTACCCATTTTAAGAGGTTCCATACCAGAGATTCCCACTCTGGTTCCCTACCTGAAATTCCTTCTGAGCCTAATAACAAGGCTCTACAAAATGGAGATGTGCAGAACCATGGGACGCAGGAGGTCGTTCGAGCTGACGTTCCGCCCGAGAGCCCAAGATCACCGGTCCAGGTGAAACCCAGGCCGCAGAGGGAACGAAGATTGCCTATACGTTACCAAGACTAAGCAAAGACAATTCTTATACTCTGTGGTTTCATTTGATTACATTTAAGAACTTGATCGACATTCTTCATGAATTCATTATGTACTAGTTATTCTATTTTCAACTATATATTTGATATTCTTATTTGTTTTACTATTTTAATTGTTGTAAAGAGGGAATGTTGTATGCTCCCGCTTCCCGGAAGCGCTCTCTTACTTGACTAGATACTAGTGTTGCTAACTGACTAGTGTAGTAGTTTGATGTCGACCGTATGTCCGGTTCTGAATAAAACTGACGTAATGACAGACGAGTTGTCTAAACAGTGTACAGTGATTAATTAGTATGTAATCCAGGTAGAACACCTCGTCCCTGGGATACTACAGTTAAGAATGGCCAACTTTTCACCACTGTTTTTTTTTTCATTCAAAAACGACGCAAAACCACTGTAAATGATTTATATTTTATCAATTGCAGTTTGTTATTGGGCACTGTTTCGGTTAAGAATGGCCAACTTTTAAACACTTGTAAACTGTGTTGTGTGTGTTAAAGGTTTTGAAGGGTTTTTGTTTAAAATAGCGACGTTAAAGGTTTTGAAGTTTTTTTTTGTTTAAAATAGCGACGTTAAAGGTTTTGTAAGGTTACTTACAGTGAGTGTACGGCTCGGTGGAAGTGCTGGTGAAAAGTTGGCCATTCTTAACCGAAACAGTACCGGTTATTGTCCTTTCTATTTTTAGTGACGGAAAGGTTTTGTAAGTAGCCTAGAGTATTTTAAGTCGAAAAGGTTGGTATAAGTTCGGAAGGAGGCATCGCCTATCCTATTCTAGCAGAGCCGCTAAAGATGATTTTTAATAAATGTGTCATCGAAGGATCATTCCCCGACAGTCTGAAAATCGCAAAAGTTATCCCCCTGTATAAGAAAGGGGATCATACAGCAACAAGATAACTAGGCTATAGACCCATTTCTCTACTCCCAGCTTTCTCAAAAATTTTAGAAAAGCTCATTCAACTAAGGATTAGGCCTAGGCCTACTTATTTTTTTGAAAAACGTAATCTTTTCTCTGAACATCAAAGTGGGTTTAGGGAAAATAGGTCAACTTGCACCACTATCGAATGATTCTAAGAAAAACTCTCTGATGCATTAAATCACAAAAAACAAGCTATAGGAATATTTTATGATTTGTCTAAAGCCTTCGATTGCATTGACCACAAAATTCTTCTATATAAACTTAATTACTATGGGATACGATACGAGGCTCTGCTCTAAAACTAATAAAATCTTATTTAAGCAACAGATACCAGTATGTAGAATTAACAACTCAAGATGCAAGAGGAAATAAAATAAAAACCACCTCTAAAAAAATGCTTAACAGTTGTGGAGTCCCACAAGGATCAGTAGTAAGTCCCCTTTTTTTTCAACATATTCATAAACGACTTCCCTTTTTGCATAGAGGACATTGAACTATTTGCCGATGATGCGACATCACTAGTTACAGCCTCAAACTCAGAGACGCTAATAACTCTAGCAAAAGAGAAATCAATAGCTTGTACGAATTCTGGTTTAAAAGTAATAAATTAGTCTCAAACTCATCAAAAACAAAATTTATTCAATTTCATTCAACTCAAAAAAGCAGATCTCTACAACCAATAAATGAACTACTAATACAAGAATGCAATAGGCCTAGTACATGCACAAGGATCTCAAGGGTAGATGACATTAATTTTTTGGGTATCCACATGGATGAATGTCTAACGTGGCACAAACATACAACATTTCTAGCCGGAAAACTAAGTTCTGCCTGCTACTCGATAAGGCTAATAAGGAATGCTACCAATATAGAAACAGCCAAATTAGTATATTTTGCACTTTTCGAAAGTAATCTAAGATATG
The DNA here is from genome assembly GCA_024449915.1 of Sweltsa coloradensis. Taxonomy (NCBI): domain Eukaryota; kingdom Metazoa; phylum Arthropoda; class Insecta; order Plecoptera; family Chloroperlidae; genus Sweltsa; species Sweltsa coloradensis. Next base: position 23,388 of record JAMZAV010003110.1, read on the forward strand.
GGGTTGAATTCTGGGGCCACTCTACCCATCATGAAAAAATATTTAAAATTCAAAAACGCGCTATCAGAACCATATTAAAACCACACCCAAGAACACACTGTCAACCATTATTCAAAAATCTTAAAATTCTTACTCTCTACAGCTTTATATTTCAATCAGTGGTGATTGTAAAACAAAATATTCAACATTTAAGTAAAAATAGCAAAATACATTCTCACCATACACGACAGGAAAACAACATTCACTTAGAACAACACAGTAGCAAACTAGGGCCTATCTCAAGTAAACTCAAACTATTTCAAAACTAAACTATATAACAAACTCCCTAACAAAATAAAACAAATTACTGCAATCAACAAATTCAAAGAATCAGTGAAAAATTTCCTATTAAGCAAAGCATACTACTCATTAAAAATCTATTTCGAAGAAAAATGGGGCTGAAACTGAAAGCCTAACAATAGCCAGAACAATGCAAATACATTAGGGCCTTCAGTTCTAACATTGTTCAATTTATTAATTTATTTAATTATTATTTATTTATTTTTTATTTTTTTGCAATTGGAGGTAGCCCCTACCTATGGACCAATGTATACTAAGTATATGTATGTGAATGTGAAATAAGTAGTAACTAATACTGGTCCAATTACAAAAAACTAATGTTACGAATATTAATTTTCTGTGGACTTGAATATGAAAATGGATCCTTTAGTAATTTTATATCAACTTCATATTTGTAAGTCTTATGTTAAATGTATCTTTAAAAATGTAGGGCCTACTGTAAATAGATGTGTACCTGTAGGCCTATGTATGTTAAGATAGGCCTATAGTACATATTTATAGTATTATGTAATATTATGTAATATCATAATTAGCCTATACAGGCTCAAATGTCAAAGTCTAATTAAATATCTACATGTATTTATTTATCTAAGGCAATAAACAACATATCATCATCATGGCCGTCAGCCTAATGTGCGTGTCTTTATAACCTGTGTAAATTATTAATAAAGCTAGGCCTAGGGCTTACTATATTGTACATTTTCAGATCAGTAAATATCAATAAATTGTTCATAATTACTATTTTTATATTTATTTCATGGCAGAGGATATTCTTACGGCATACCGTAAGAATTACTAGAAATTATTCTTACGGTATGTGTTTTCATTGGTTGTCTCATCACGTGACTCATCAACAGGCGCGCCGTAAGAATAGTGTATAGTAATTCTTACGGTCTATGCCTACTATGACCATGCACTAGGCAGGCCTAGGCTAGGCCTAACGTCGCTATTTTAAATCTAAAGTACCTACAAAACCTTTAACGTCGCTATTTTAAATCTAAAGTAGGCCTACCTACAAAACCTTTAACGTCGCTATTTTAAATCTAAAGTAGGCCTAGCCCTACCTACTGATAAAAAACTGGGCATAAACGAAAAAGTTCGCTCCATGCCGTAAGAATAGTGTGTAGTAATTCTTATGGCATGCCGTAAGAATATCCACTCCGTTATTTCATATTTACAGTGGGTTTTCGTCAATTTTAATTGAAAAAAAAAACAGTGGTGAAAAGTTGGCCATTCTTAACAGCATTGCTTCCAACTTTTCCCGCCCAATTCTGGAAATTTGCGCTCTTGCGGGGAGCGGGAAGGGAGGGAGATAGGCGTGAACAACTTAACAAATTTAGTCATCCCCACCGCAACAAAACATGGCGTATCGCAAGGCAACGAGGGGTAATGCTCGGGTAATACACCGACAAAGTAGCCAGCGCCTGATTTATTGCGCGCCCGGCTCACTAGCGAGTATAACACTGTCAAGGTCAACTTCCATTGGCATGGGATATTAGTCACTCAACGCTGGCATCGATAAATGCGAATATAAATATCGAGTTGTAATCCCTATCCGAAAGTTTTTTCTGGTGTATGCTAATGAATTACATTGTAAAACAATGTATAGTTTTATATTTTACACAGTAGGCATATGCTATCAAAAATTATTGGTTTTTCTCCCGTTTCTCCCGATTGAACAAAACATTATAAGTAATGTTTTCAAAATATGAACTCTTGTCCCCTCGTCTCAATACAATACTGAGCATAGCAAGCGAGTAATCAAGCTTGTAAGGTACTCTTTATTAATTGTACATAGTACATATTATTTTTTTGGTATCTAAACCAATCGCGTTTGCGATTCAAACTCATGTCCCTTAGTTTCATGCTGTCCTTCGCCATATATCGTCATAAACCAAGACAGCAAGATTGTTGTTGTGTAGTGTTCTATCGCAAACAGAGGCGGAGGTTTTCGTTCGAACCCTAGTCGGGTAGAGCTAGTTTGAATTGTTTCACTTCACTTCAATTCAATTAAACGAGTTATTACACAATCACTGTTTGGGATAAAAGTCAGTGGCGTCAACAAACGAATGTGCAGGGGTGCAGCCAAACGCGGCCCGGTCCTCAGACGTTTTTTGAATACCGTCCATGTCCATTACTCTTGACTGTTTATGTTAACCACAGCCATACATTAAAACACATTTCAACAAACTTCCTCGCGTCTGATGAAGAGAGCCTCTAGAAAATGTGCACACTTTTTTGGTAAGTGTTTTTATTTAATATATCTTGCGGTCTAAACATCTTTTTTTGATCGTGTATATATATATTTAATTAATGTTTATCGTATTCAGATATGAAGTGAATTTAATTTCTTTAGGGCAAGGCACTTGCACTCAAATGTGTTTTGTGTTTTTAGCAACGGTGACTTTGGAGCCGTCCTAGCAACGAGGCACATAATAAATTTAAAGTTCTTCTGAATAGGCCTTGTTGATTCTGGCGTTGATCCGCGGGTGTTCGCACTGTCCATACCACTGATTACTAGATTGCTTATATTTAAAAATATCGATCTTTAGTTGGTTATCGCTCACTCGTCGATTGCGTCGGGGCCTGCAGGGTTGGATTGGTCGCTTTGGTTTACTGTCCATCTCTGAAAAACAGTTATATGACTGAGTGGGTAGACTAAATATGAATTTATTTATTTATTTATTATATGCTACGCTACGCGCTCACTTCCATGCAAATATAGCCCTACCCATGGTACAACGATATCGGAAGAATATCATTGGATCATGAGCCCTACCTCAGAACGTTAGTTATTTTTTACTCACAACATAGATAAATAGAACGTATTTTCACATAAGGATTGACACATTTGACAGAAATATTAATTGTTAATAAATTATACCGGATACACAAGATAACAACCAATAAAAAAAGTAAGTGGTCATTTGAGACTCCGGATACATATAAAATACATTGCAAATATCGCAAACAAATACACGAAACAAATCTCAAAAATCTCGTAGTTTATATTATAATGCGTCACACATAGGCATGTGTTAAACTGGTAAGTTAGGATTATTACAAATTATTTACATAGACTTTGAGAATTTTTATTTACACATGTGCACACTTATAGAATGAGGTACATTGAGTTCAACTATGTACATTCACGTACACTCGCGACGAAATACGTTAGTAATGTGATGTGTGACATACTTTACACCTGCTTTACACGCTCGCCTCTAGTGTCTTCTTTGCCAAATAAACGCATGGAACAATAACAGTTATTGTTTTGTTTTTTTTTTACTGTGTTATAGTTTTCTCCCGTTTTTTAAAATATAGTTACTATATTAAAAAAAAAAAAAAACGGGAGAAAACTAAAATGTAAATGTGATCATGTTCACGTTTCATTTGTTTTGTTTCTTGAATTCTTCGGCCACACTTTGCAAATGGCATTCACACGCAATGAAGAGGAGATGAACTGCATTGCAAAACTACGTTTTAGGTTTTCTACTTAGATGATTTTTTTTGTCTTTGTTCAATTGCTTGGACAAACAGTTTTTGCAAAATTAAAGTAAAATGGAAATCACTTATTCGAAGTTTAAGGTGCGTTTGGTACATTGTAGAATAACAATCCCCACGGTGCAGGGAATTAAAATTATTATTCATTATAATGCATATTTTTAGTAATCATAATAACTCAATACATTATAACTTACCCAAGCAAATAGCAATGATTTGGGTACTATACCCGGAACAATATTAAAACGTAAATATATATTTTTTTTACTTTTTAATGATCTGAACAATTCTTGGAAACATCAAGGTGCATAAGCGATCATGTAATTTTATAATATACCTCCCACGTCACACTCGCAGGGGAAAATGGGCTATGTACGAGAAACAATAATGTAATTATATCAGATAAAACAACAAAATGAATTAAATGTGGATGTTTCTTCCCCTAGTTCGTAAAGTACGGGAGAACTGCAATTGAGACGCTCAGAGTGGTGTTTAAACTGCGACCAAGCCTCTAGGCATATTATTATCGTTCTGGTAATCAAAACAATTGATACAATGAGGGTTTAAAAAAATACAAATCATAATTGCAAACATGCATGTTGCATGTAAAAGATGTAATTTCAGTGACGGACTTCAATTAAAGCGATCCGAACCGACGACGCCATCGATTGGCGAAATAATCGGACATTTGAAATCCAGTTCACAGATTACCATGATTCACCCGCGGATGAGTCAGCGTAGATATAACTACTTCGGAACAACCATTTACAACTTCGGATCTCCCACATTCCAGGTGGACGTCTTAACCACTAGACCATCAGGACGGGTACATGCAACTACAATTCAGAGATTAAAATGTACCCGTCCTGATGGTCTAGTGGTTAAGACGTCCACCTGGAATGTGGGAGATCCGTGGTTCGATTCCCATTTACAACTTGTTGTGTGCTTCGTTGCTAAGACGGTTTCAAAGCCACACTCTCAGTGGATGTAATGCGATACCCTTCCCATAGATTATGGGTTGATTCAAGTTGGGAATCGAACCAGCGACCTTCTGCTAATGGAAGCAGGGACGCTATCCTTTGGTCCAACAAGCCACAAACATTACTTGGCAGACTTGATTGCCCCCAGAGTAATGAAATGAAATATTCTGTAATAATAATTCAATCATTACGTAGTGCATGGGTGATGTCTGTTCTATGGATATGACCCCGGGTTCGAATCCCGTCGAGACCGGCAATCCTGAATGAAGTTTTTTTTCGAACTTTTCCTCAGTCGCTAATGCGAATGCAAGGGATTGAATAGCCCTCGGGCATCACCACACAATTGTCCTATCCGCAAACTACCTAGTTAGTCACCAGAAGAGGGTCACACCGGTTAAATCTCATGTGTAAATCCTGCAGCGGGCATCCTACAAAAATGTATTATTTATGGATATGACCGGTCGAAAGGCCCGACTACCGTGCGTTAGCAAACGATGTTATTTTCTTTATCGTGCTGAAAGAACACAACACGATATCTAAAAATAGAATAAAGGTTCGGTTTGGTACTATTTAATATAATTACATAGACTAATCGAAACAATATTTGCTTAGTTCTTACAACGCGGGTAATTATGAAGATTGTTGAATAGGAGCACTACAAACCTTGCATTGCGGAGAATCAAAATTTTAATCTACTTATTAAAGAATGCGATATACATATTTAGACAATTTCAAATTCTGATATCGTCCGCGGTCGCATATATTAGTGTCTAGGGACGCTGGCGAATTACACTAGGAGGACGCGGATTCGAATCCCGCTCAAGGCATAGGTTATCTGTTGTTCTTCACTCTCGTCTATCACCACTTATAGTCCGAATAGCATGATCTCAATAAAAGTGATGTTGAACAACAATAATCATCATCGTTAATTTCTAGTAGCGAATATTATAGAATTCTTACAACGATGTAAAAAGCTGCAAGCAAACCTCAAAATAGCAGATTGTGTTTATGTAATCTGATGACAAGCACATCCGGTGTCCAGATCCCGCCCACATTGCCTCCCCTACTTGCTTCGAAGTAGACACGATCGAATTTCACAAGAGAGCGCCACCAAATGGAGCCAAAAGTGTGCTTTGCAAGGCGTTCGTACTTTTCAAACTACGTCTACATTTTTCGTCCGATTTCAATAAAGTTTTTTTTATTTTACTCAGAAATAAACTGTTATTCTACGTACATGGCTTGATTTTGCAAATTCACTCCTCTTTGGTCACACAAGGGCAGTAAACTTTGACCGGAAATGAACATTTTCTATGGACTTTGAGGACTCGTGGGGGAAATGTTATGACTTAAATGAACAAAAGGGCTATGTACGAGAAATAAGAATAAAGTTATCTATCAGAGGAAAAAAACAGAATGAAATATAATGATTTCCCTGTCCGTAGTTTGAAAAGTACGAAAGTACTGCACATGGCACGATCGGAGTGGTATTTAAATCGCACCCAAGCCTCTTAACCGAAACAGTACCATAACTTCTTAGATTCTTTTGGGGATACATTTAGTAAGATAAATGTATAAGTAGGGCCTACCTAAAGACCTAAACTGATTTTCACAATTTGAATTAAAAATTGTGTTTCTAACTGAAGTGTTTGACTGACTGAAAAACAGTGTTTACATGTGCCCCCCTCTCCCCTACTCGTAACAGCACTGTCTAAAGTCTTCGAGAAAATCTTTAAAACCAGAATGTTCGTTTATCTAAAATCCCATCAGCTCCTGGCCAACAGTCAACATGGATTCCGCCAAGGTCGATCAACCTATTCTACTCTATTGCGAGTTCAAGGATAAACTCTGTAAAACCATTGACGCTGGTGACTATGCCATAGCAGTTTTCTGTGATAGGCTATGTCGAAAGCTATGACTTGCCTACCTAAACCTAACTGTTAAATTTACTCACATGCCTTGGTATGATCATATTTTTGTACTTAAGGAAGCTTCGCAAACCTTCTTCAGACGCGTTGTTGGATGAGCGTAATTTCTTAAAAACAAAAAAGCGATAAATGCGATTTTCATGGTAAATAATTTTTTGATTACGCTCAAATTTCACACGAATATATTAATTCATAAAATTAAGGTTCTGTGAAAAAGATATTACAAACGGATAAAGCATGTCGGTGTTATAAGTCAAAGAAATTGAAAAAAATGAAAAAAATCGTAAAATTGCAATTACCTACCTACCATGAAAAATAATTTTTTGAATCCACTCAAATTTCACACAAATATATCAATTTATAAAATTAAGGTTCTTTAAAAAAATCATTACAATCGGATAAAGCATGTAGTCGAAGAAATAAAAAAAAAAAATCGTAAAATTGCGATTTTTATGAGAAATAATTTTTCGATTACGCTCAAATTTCACACGTAGGCCTATATACAAATTCATTTTATAAAGGCTCTGTAAAAAAATCATTACAATCGGATAAAGCATGTAGTTAGGTGTTATAAGTCGAAGAAATTTTTAAAAATCGAAAAAATCGTAAAATTGTGATTTTAATGAGCTAAATAATTTTTCGATTGCACTAAAAAACGTGGCAGTTCTAAGTTCAGAGATTTCGAAGGCCTCCAAAAAATTTCATCGCAATTCGAGTATCGGTTTAGCCGGAATCGTGTTAACAAACACACAAAAATACAAAAAAAGAAAGAAAGAAAGCAAAAAACGGATTTTTTTCTCCAGTGTAGTGAAATGGAATCTTCGCTTTGCTCGCTACGCTCATCCAACAAATAAAGTGTTACTGTAACAAAAGTCAAGGGAACTTTCATAAATTGTGTTGTTTTTAATTTCAGGATGGCTTTTGCAGCTGCTTCTATAAAAACTATCGATGATGCTGGTTCAGGAGTTCTCTTCTTCGGGGCAACGAACCATCTCCCTCGTTGTCTCACCATCCCGGATGAGAGGATAGTTCAAGTTTCCGCCGGCCTCAACCACTCTGCAATGGTGTGCAGGTCAGGCAGGGTCTATATTGTTGGAAAGTGTTCGATGACGTCGCGTCAAGACTACACTGCTAAGAAACCGAAGCTTGTACCTGGTCTGACAGGCTCGCGTATTGTTAGGGCCGCTTGCGGGAACCGTTTCACATGTTTCCTGTCTGCAACTGGAGAATTATTCACGTGCGGATTAAACGACCACGGTCAGCTCGGAATGGGGGATAACGTGGATCGATGGGAGCCCGTCAGGGTCGAAAAAATCCCAAAGATGAAGGCGGTGGATGCTGGCGAAGGCCACGCCGTAGCTCTCTCAGAGGACGGGCAAGTTTGGGTGGCCGGTTACAACTCCCAGGGACAACTCGGACTCGACCATTGCATGGATCAGGCTTTGTTCACGCGCATATTGAGCATACGCATGGAGATCGAAGGCGTTTCGTGCGGGAGTTATCACACGGCGCTCCTCGCGCGTTGTGGGATTCTCCTCGTTACCGGCTCCAACAAATACGGCGTATTGGGTCTCGGCGATATCGGAGACGTCTTCTCGGTTCGACCAGTTTCTCTCCCCTCTGGTGTGGCGATGGCCGCTGTGGCTTGCGGTCATGACCACTCTGTCGCTCTATCTGTTGAAGGAACTGTCTGGTCATGGGGTCAGAACTATTACGGACAGTTGGGCGTTGGTAATTACATAGAAGTGAAGTATACTCCGACAGTAATGGCCGAGTTGGAGGATTATTTCGTGACAAAGGTTGTAGCCGGGCCGGAACATACCGCTTTAATCACCGACGAAGGAAATGTCCTGGTTTGCGGAAGCGGCGACGAAGGGGAATTGGGTTCTAAAGAAAGGAATCATATCTACTTGCCGACTCGATTTCCACTTTCGTTACCATCAAGATTGAAGGTCGAAGATGTGGTGTGCGTGTATAACGGTACGTTGGTATTGCTACATGGACCGGACAGGGATTTTATTCCCGAACCTGCGGTGCAGGCTTCACAGTCACAGGTCACAGAGGTTGGGGAAGAGGCTCCCCCTAGTGGAATAACCGATTGGGAGAAAACCATAATTGCCACCTTGGAGTGTCCGATCTGCTTCAAAATCATGTGCTCGCCGATACACCAATGCACCAAGGGACACAACTTCTGCAACGCGTGCCACCTCCGAAACGAATCGCGTGAGTGTTGCATGTGTCGCGAGCAGTTCATCGGAACGCGGAACATCGCGCTGGAGAGCCTCGGCGACTCTTTGCAACTTCCCTGCGGCGATTGTTTTAAGCGCATGCCCGTTGTTCAGTTGGACCCGCACAGCAAGGTGTGTCCCAAACGCACGTTCAACTGTCCGCTGACAAAGGAATGCGGCTGGACGGGCAAGCCCAACGATATCCTACCGCACGCACGCGGCAAGCACAGATATCAAACTTGGGAGGATCTTCCTCGCGTAATCAATCACTACATTGAGCCTGGCATTTCGTCGAATCTAGTCTCAGCCCACGGCGCCTCTTTCATGCTTTACAGGATGTTCGACCCGCCGACCAATAGCTTCCGCGCTGTCGCCCGTTTTATAGGTGTTTTGGATGGCAACACAATGTACCAACTAAGTATGGAATTTACTACGAGGGGCAAAAGAGGTAAGGAAATGCGACTTCTCTTCAACCAGGACGTTTGTGTGGATGCAGAAGACATTCATGAAATGTTGAAATCTGAGAATGCCATTGTTCTGAAAAGACAAAACTTTAATATGTTTTTCAAGCACAACCAAGTTACGTGCATTACAGAAATTATTCTAAAGGAATGAAATGACTGCCTCTCACACACCCTGGGTTTTCAAGATGATTGGCCTATTTTTAAGATACCTACCTATTGTGGATTTGTGAAGAAAAGGAATTTTTACAATCATTAATTGCGTGTTCCGCTGATTATAGTAATATAGTTGGCATGTGTAAAGCTGCATCTATATCTAATTAGCATTTGTAGCTTGATGTAAAGTAAAACACTTCCAGCTTAGGCTAAACTAGTAGGCCTAGGCCTTACCTGGTGAGGTAATGAACAAGTACCAATCAATTTTATTACCTTATCCTCTATCGTAACCGATGAAATGTACACATAATTGGATCACTGTGATGAAAGCCGTAAGCCGACTAGCATATCTTTGATGGCAGAATGCGGTGAACAAGCAGACATTGGTGTCTTTGTCTCAATGATAAGACTGAGATGAAAGTGGACATGCATAATTCTAATAATTATAGGCCCGCCTAAGGAGTTTGTGTAGTCTTCAAAAATAGCCATTTTGAAAATTTTTAGATATGGGGTACAAAGCTAATAATAAATGGGTTGGGCCTACCGGTAATGATAGGTAGGCCTAGGTCCTTGCCTATGTAAAACATGCAATATATATGTAAAATCGCTCGGATACAATTTTATTTGTTGAGGCTACCTCCTCCCAAAGAGCCACATGTCCCGTTGACGTACACTCGACCTGCTAAAGTTGTTGTTTATAAGCCTATATCCAATTGTTTATTAGCTTTTCTCCATCTTTGTGTACACCCCACCCCTACGAGCCAGAAGTAAATCACATGCTGGGTATAGTAATACAACTTGATTTAATTATGGACAATGGTGTACCGTACCTGTATGTACACAATACACATGAGAATGGGAACAAATTTAATGATATGTATTTAAGGCTGTGTCTAAATAATTATTGACAAGCGTAGGGCCTACCTCTTGGATAGGCCTACGTTAAATTTCAAGATATGAATTCAATGAATTGCCTACTATGTAATTAACTAAGCCTACATTGAGCAATTGGACACAGATTTATTTAAATCTTTATTTATCTGAGTAGGATGGATATCTCTGTTGTAACTTGTAATTCATTAACCTTTTGAAAAGTGATTTAAAAATTGGGGTTTGCCACCCCTAAAGTGAGTTTTTTTCTCCCCTTAATGAGATTAATAACCAATATTTTCTTGTGAAGTAAATGTTTATTTGCACACAATGTTCATAATAATTTCCAAGAATTCGTCTACATTCACATCCACGCGCCTCGCCATAGCTACCGATAACACTTGTTGCTGCCTATTAGCACTCACCAGGCCTGCTGTCGCACGCACCAGCAACTTATGTATTCACAAAAACATGCTAAAACTAGATCAAATCTCATCCAAATGCTCCACCATGTTGTTCAAGATGTTGCAAATAGGTAGCACTACTGCATGGCCAAGCTCCAGCTCGATGCACCCATGCCTTGAATTACTGTGCAACCCAAAAACATCAAAACGTTTATAAACGGGCATACTCCGGCAGGCCACTCGGGCTCGCACGTTTATTTAAATGAACATACTTATCAAAAGGTTAATGACTGACTGGATTGGAATATAATTGAAGGTAATTGAATTGAGTATTAATTGAATGTATTTATTTAAGTAAACAACATGTTGATACAATTAGTTATTTTATATAGACATAGTTACGTTAGTTCTAAGGATTAAGATTTAATTATCTTTTTAGTACTGTAGTCCATCATGTTATTTTAATTGTTTTAATGTCACTTGTTGCTTCTCTGGGCTCAACTATTGATGGAAAATACCTAAACAAATGTGAAAAATAAATTTTAATTTGTTGTCGCATGCGCATGCCAATGCATTTTAAAACCCACCCCCTTACAACTTTTCAAGAGAATACCTAAGGAGATACAAAGTCAATCTAGACATTTCCTATAGTTGTATGTTTGTCTTTTGTAGCCACAGCAATAGTAGGCTACTCCAGGATGAAAAAATTAAATACCTAGTATAGGCGGAGTCAATTAAGCTTCCACTCGCCACTTATAGCGACATCACCAACAATGCGCTACAATCACGGGCTCGAACAATATTGATATATAGTACTCTAAACCTTTGTCTGAAATAAGCACCACTTTTTGCACTAATCTCTGTCTTTAAAAATGGAATGTAGAAGCATACGAGTTGGTACGTAAAGTCTAGACTTCCTGAACTAAAAATAAATTAAGAAAATTATTTCCAGCAGGAGAATAGACACCTCTTACAATCCATTATGTATTAACATAGTACTGTTTGTTTTTAGATACTCCTTGACATCCTTTCTTTGGTCACTTATTGCCAATTGTACATGTAGTTGCTCCGGATCAAGTAAGCAGATGGGTGCAGTTTCGGCGGGCCAATGGGCGATCAGTATTTTAAATTGGGGACTGTTGATTGGCTGCAATCCACCTGCCGGTGACGTCAGCATCTGCTTACTTGCTTCAGAACAACTAGAATTGGTAATGACCTGAGTTGAACTGGTTTTCAAATGAGCATTTTGTTTTTGTGGTACGTACTGGCTCCAAGTGAACTGATGGCCTCTCCGATTTTCCCCCATTGCTGACGGACGCATGGCTGGTGCATTATCATCTGTAGGTGTAACATGATTCTCCAAGTGCCGCGTTAAAATGTAATTTAATGACGTCGTATGAATAACATGGTAGCGTAACTATCACCTTAGAGAATCCCCCTGCTATTGTTGCCGAGATACTTTAGATCTTCATCATTATCTGTTGTCACGTTCGTTGGGTCGGCATGGAAGACAGGCCTCTCCATCTTCTTCTGTCCTGCCACCACTCCTCTCTTTCCACCACATTCCAGTCTCCTCCTCGCTGTTCTGCATCCTTTCTCACACTATTCTGCCATTGTTGGCGTAAATCTTAATCTACTCAAAACTATATTTCAATATAAACGGGACAGACTATATTATAAAGAATTCGGCTACTGTAGCTTTGATTTAAGTGACAAAATTCACAAGTCATGTACACATTACCGTTACTTAACATTGCCAGACCATTTTTACTACTCGTGTCATGGATGGCATCAAGTTGGGCTCAAGTAGAAAGTTAAGCTGACTCGGTGGAGTTATTTCCTTACACTCGACTGTGATCTGATATTGTCCAGATATTCCATAGGAAAACTTCCACGCTTGTAGAACCTATTACTGTCGTTGACTCTGGTTTGAAATTTTTCAGAGGCCTGTTATTGATTGATGACTACAAAGTGGATATCAAATTGTGCTTGTTTTTACCTAGTATTACCTTTACATAATGTGACATTAGACTAGAGTACGTATAGATATGTACCAACCAACACCAATATGGCCGCACTTCCTGGCTGATTTTTTTGTCAGGTGTATTCCGTAAATATTACTCAGTTTTCACTAGCCATGAAGAATGTGATGCTGTGCTTAATTGAGATTGTGTAGCAATGTGTGATTTTGTTGGTATTGTTAGGCCTAGACTGACCTTAATTGTAGGCCTTCTACAGAATTTTTAGGCACATGAGTACCCAACAAACAGAAGTTATATAGAGCTGCTGGATCGATTTGACCTTGTCTCCCCCTTTTCTGCCGATCACTCGAAGTGCACGCGCTTACGCTTAATTAGCTTCAACTTGCACTCGTCCGTTTCAGCCAGGGCTTTTGTGGTGTTTGTTGGTAGACCTTTAACCTCTAGTTACACATCTTTCTTGATACTACAGACATTGTCAAATCTGGTACTAGATCTCCTAGACATTTTCACGGCCTACATTTGGCAATTAACATGAACATGCTCAATCAATATTTTGAGTAAGTAATTGTTTAGGAAGCAAAACAACCCTTAAAATGTATATGTAGATTCTATCCTCTTTTTATTTTAATTCTTTTGGGAAAATTTTCATTATTCTGTACTTTACTACTGCCTTGAATATAATAATATGTATATATCTATTTTTCTATGGCTAAATAAACATTATGTACTAAATCTGTACCCATTTATCTGTGCAGCAAGACTGTTAATATTACTAGTGTTCAACGTGGGTTACGCGAGTACAATTTGTCATGTAAACGGATGCGTGTTGCAACAACAGTTGATTTTTATGCTTTTTTATGCTACTTAAGCTTCAACCAGTTTTATAACTTGCGTCCCAACCCGCATCGAACGCTAGTAATATAAACGTAACCCAATTTCCTGCCCCGCACCTTTCTGTTGTTGGGACGACAAGGTGTGTCAGCTCTCGGTCTCACTCCGAGTCGCAGGCAATTGCAGTTGGTCACCTCGCATTGTTGAAATGAAGGCCGACATATTCCATGCTTGAACGAAACAAATGTACTCGAAAGACACATGAAACCGTAATAAAAGAATAGAAATATTCAACCAAAACCGCTCATCCAACAATGAGACAGGAAAAAGCATTCGCAAAGCGGCCTAGTATCATAAAGAACTCAAATCAAGCAAAAAACACTTTTGCTATCCATCTGCAATAAGCTCAAGTCTGACTTATGTAGGGGTTCTATGATCACTGGGCTGTTTCGTCGTGTCGATAATGAGGCACTACTCATTCTTGAAGAAACATCCAACATGGGTGGCGAAACGTCGAGCAGTGCCTCATTATCGACACGACGAAACAGCCCAGTGATCATACATAGTCATCTACAAGTCGTGAATAGTGGTAGCGGTACGCAAAATAATACTGCACTTTTTGAACACGGTTTGCCACTTTGTACAGTTGTAGGTGGAACCAAAAGTAATTTTTAAGGATGTGGAGGCACTCAAAATTTCCCTTGGAATTCAAAATGGCGGCCATTTTTTCAAAACGATGTTTTCAGATACAAAAATTCTTTTGATGTGTCTAATAAATCATGTTTGGTATCGTTTTCGTATATTTCCGACTCGAATAGCACAAAAATAATGTTAAAATAGAAATCCAGGTGAAATTCTAGAAGTTTAACATATATTTAGTAGTATTTTCAAGAAAATCCTCATAGATTGGGTCTGACATAGAAACTCTTTACCCTACCCTTGTAAATGCTTCTAACATAAAATTATTATGATTTAAATGTTTAATTTAAAACCAAAATTCATTTTTTTACTTTTTGGCCAGTCATTGCTGCGGCAACCAGAGGTGCTCAACAGGTGGTTAATGATTATTGTGCTGATTAATATGCTCCCCTTTTTTAACGCGGTTTGGCACTTGGCTCAGTTGAAGCTGGTACCCAAAGGATTTTTTTAAGATGTGGAGGCATTTAAAATTCCCTTCGAATCCAAGATGGCGGCAATTTTTGGAAATGACCTTTGAACTCAAAATTTTGCTCAAAACGACTAATAACATCATGTTTGGTGTCAAGTCCATATGAATTTGAGCCAGAGAACACGAATTTGACCTCAAAATATTAATGATACGTACAGTTTACAAATTCACTACGGCTATTATCACAAATCGACTAATTGATAGGTATTTAGTAAAGAATATAGGTATTTAAGAATTTCTGTTTAAAAGCAATTTATTACTTCTATGCCGCGTTCTTCACTAAGTTTCACACATTGCTCTCTTGGCAGACCGCTTGCCTTTGAAATTAAAAGCAGACACTGTTTACAATCAGTGAATGTGTGAAAATCTCTGAGTCCTAATGGTCAGTTTGCCTTTGTTACCTATGCGCAGCTCACCATTTGCTGAAATCGAAGGGGGACAAGCCTGATTTTCGTGCGGAAAAAAGTCATCTAATTCAATTTCCCTGTGCTGACTTGCAATGAATAGTTTAGAGAAAAGCTGCTCATCAGTCATCACACTTCTTATTCTTGTTGCCTGCAGACGTAATTTTTAGTTTAGCCGTGAAGATCTTTTTGTTCAGAAAAGTAGTTATTAAGT
This sequence comes from Sweltsa coloradensis, assembly GCA_024449915.1. Lineage (NCBI taxonomy): Eukaryota > Metazoa > Arthropoda > Insecta > Plecoptera > Chloroperlidae > Sweltsa > Sweltsa coloradensis. The sequence goes on from JAMZAV010003110.1 coordinate 38,854, forward strand.
TATCAACTATATAGTACCTCCTTTACAACCTTATACAGATTGATGCCATCATCTACAAGAGAGTTTAATGTGTCAACACCTTCCTTGCTCACTAACACCCGGCTGTCAATTACTATAAGATCTTCGCTTGATTCCAAGAACGTATTACCAAATTCTAGAAAACTGTCTTTGAGTCGACAACTGCTATGAATCAATAATAATAATTTTGTTAAAATGTAACACTAAGAATCCACTTTATAAATTTAAGTACCTTGCTTACATAATACCCACTATAGTGGTATCATTTGTATATATTTTATACATTATATACTTTATTTATACACATACATTTATATACTTTGATTGAATACTTCATAATTAGGTATACATACCAAGATTCAACGTCATCTGCCATCTAAACCTGAATTGCCAAAATATTATGCGCCCACACACAAGCCTCTCTCATGTTGGCATTCACCTTCATATTATGTAAATCAATGTTTGTTTTCTATGTTATATATTATCTGTATTAATGAAGTTGAATAAAAGCGTGCTAAATCTGATCTGAAATCTAAAATCTGAAATCTGAGCGCAAGTGTCTTCCCTAAACATAGTCTGGTATGCTGAGTATTGCTCATATTGTCGAAGAATAAGTCGAGACATAAGTCCAAAACGCGAAAAAATGGGAAATCCAAACATGGATTTCAACTTTAGAAATAATTATCACCAAACCGTTTATATTACGATGAAACCAAATTAACCTGCTAGTTCACATTGATTTAATCGTTGATATCCAGTATTCAAATATGCGTTAAAATAATCTGTACACTTGTAATAATTCCCAATTTGTGAAGTAAATTAAGGAGATTTTACGATTTGTGAATTCAAAATTAATGAATTAATTTAGGAGTACGCGTAATGGATCTTATAGATGGATTCTTTATAAAAGTTCGTGTGAAATATTATACCGACGTTATTAACCGTTTACCCGAAAGAAAGAAAAACAGAAAACTGAGTTCTGAGACTCGTCTCCGAGCCAGCCTCAGCGACTCCTCTTAACAACGTCACAAAGTAAACACAGGCCAAGTAAACTCCAGTATTGAGTTTAAATTCTACATAAACTCCAGTTTCTCAATTTTTTGTTATTTTACTTTAATATTGTAGTAAGATTTGTATTCTGAGAGTCAATTACATACGAAAATGACTCCCAAACACAGATGAATTTGAAAAACTGCAAGAATTTTGTTACTAAGGTCAACATTCCAAAACCGCCGCCATCTTGGATTCGAAAGGAATTTTTATTGCCTCCACATCTTAAAAAAAACTTTGGGTACCAGCTTCAACTGAGCCAAGTGCCAAACCGAGCTAAAAAAGAGCAGCATATTAATCAGCACAATAATCATTAACCACCTGTTAACACCTCTGGTTGCCGCAGCAAGGACTGGCCAATAAGTAAAAAAATGAAATTCGGTTTTAAATTAAACATAATAATCATAATAATTTAATGCTGGAAGCAAGAATACAGGTGTAGGGTAAAGGAGTTTCTACGTCGTACCCAATCTAAGAAGATTTTCCTTTAAAATACTACTAAATACATGTTAAACTTCTAGAATTTCACCCAGATTTTTATTTTGACATTATTTTCGAGTTATTCGAGTCGGAAATATACGAAAACGATACCAAACATGATTTATTAGACACATCAAAAGAGTTTTTGTATCTGAGGACATCGTTTTGAAAATGGCCGCCATTTTGAATTCTAAGGGAAATTTCGAGTGCCTCCACATCCTTAAATATTAGTTTTGGTCCCACCTACAACTGTGCAAAGCGGCAAACCGTGTTCAAAAAGTGCAGTATTGTCGTTTTTCATGTCGTGTACCGCTACCACTAAAAGCCTACAATATTTCATCAAGCTCAAGTCTGTTGATGTAAGCTGAAAAGGGGTGGAATGCTACCATGCATGATAACTTTTAAATACATAGATTCCAGGACCTCAATCTAATACTTCTAGCCTTGAGCATTCATTTTGTACCAGTAGGTAATACATTTTACATCCTTCTTAAATCTAAAAAAAAATCAGTTTTTATAACTGAATAGAATAGATGTTGCAAATATAAAGAACAGTTGTTGGGGGAAAAATAATTTTATTGTAATATGTAACAATGGTATACAAATCAAGTAAAATATACAAAATAAATTGAAGACCATATTGTCAGTTGAGTTGACACTTATCATTTTCTATTGATTCCAATACTAATACATTAATAAATACCGTAACACACAATCCTTATACCACTTAACATTACATAATTTACATTGCATCAGTCACCAATTAACTGTAATACTAATTAACACGGAGCTACGAACTTACGATTACACCAACACTCGTTAAGATCCAAGACAATGTGGAAGAAAGGTAGTTGCCTCCTATGGAAGCAACTACACATTTGAATCCCCATCTACGCATCAGTACCCGCATTCAGACCATTGGAAAACATTACTGATTCGTGCCACGTATGTTGGAAAATCTCAAGTACTCGGGCACTCCCCAACAGAATTTAAAACATAAAAAATTCACATGGTCAAAATTTGGGTGCACCATTACATGATGATGACCTAGAGGCTTAATTGCGTAAACATGTTTATTTAAATGAACCAGAACATAACATGAGAAAGATTTAAGAAAATAAATACAATATTAAATTTAATAATATTATCACAATCATAGAACTGTGCTAGAATCCAGAAATACTGTACTTTTAATTATTATTTTTATTTTAAAATTATTATTATTACACCTGTCCTATTACAGTCATGTTACATTAATTATTTATTTTATTTTATGGATCTGCTGACATAGAGTTAAGGAATGTGCCGTCGGTTTATGCGCGCTTTTGTCAACTGGACTCGAGTAGGTCCCAGACAAGTTCCCAATGCATGCTTGTGCTTGTAATTCCAGAACTAAGTCGTTTGAGGAAGGCTGCTTAGAAATATGAAATACCAACCAAATCGAGGCTTGTACACACCATGAAGTTGTGCACCAACAATCAGGTATTGGGAAATAGACCATCAAAGGATGGAGTTCCGTTGACAAAGAGCGCATAAACCGACCGCACATTCCTCAATTCTACGTCAGCAAATCCTGTTACTGTAACACAACTCTAGTTTCTGATAATTGATAAATAATACTAGTTTACTAGCAAAGGGTACATACATTCTACATTTTACATAACTTTATGGAATTTCTTTGAATTTTAAGGGACGAGAGGCCTACTTATTATAAATTGATCATAATAAATAATTTATAATAGTATCAATCACTTCATTAAAAAAAATTGTTTATAGTAATAGTATACTTAGTTCTTACCAAAGAAACATGCATACAAGACAAGCATTTTCCAAAACCAAAATTAACTAATGTAAAGGGGTTATCGTTCTCTCGTCAAGATCACCTTTGACAGGCACTGGAGTGTTGTCATGGGCAACACTTCGACGAGACTTCGTAAGTTACTTGTTTAATACATTATTCAAACATATCGCTTGTGTGTAACTCGTACGTTATTCAATCCTGACCACCGACAACACCGGCACCGAGGCCAAACCGGGGCTTTTAGGCACGAATCCTTGCCAAACCAAACTCATCACTGGAAAAATGAAGGTTACAAAGGTTATCTAGTTATCTTCTCCTTGCATTTTCTTATAGTTACTGATTAATATTGTTTTAAGTAAGTCTGTAACTGCATACAGCTCGATATAGGCCGCAAACTTTCTGCCAAAAATATCTTTACATTTCATCATAAACCACCATTCTACAAAACACGTTCTCTTAACCAGGCTAATAATACAGGAACTAATTAAAATCTGTCCATCATGAGGTACAAAGTGACCAGTGACTGCCAAGACAGGTATCGGTCGCCCCGTTTGTTGTCTACCAATACCGATCTCGTCCGTCGATGGTCACTTTGTACCTCAAGGATGGACAGACTTTAGTAATACCTTGTCCACACTTCCGTTCACTTTAAGTCCTTTCCACTTTAAATGAGTCATTTAAAGTTACCGTGCGTCTACACTGGAACAATAATCACCACCCGCGATTTAACGTCATTTTTGAGTTTAGATGGCAATGACCAATCAGCTATCTTTCTTATTATTTTTCAGCTGTTTTTCAATGTCAATTAAACAATGAATTTCATCACTAGAAAAATTTCGTCTTTTCTTCTTATCTTCTTTAGAATTTTGAGACCTGATTAAAGTTACAGAGTGGCTTTGTCGGGCTAAAGTAATGTCACAAACTCTGAACATAACCTTAAAATACTAGTCGTTCCGCCATTTCAGGATCGAGATACAGTTATCGATTGTTATTTAAGCAGCTCCTCACTTTAAATGGGGTCCTGGGATGATTTAAAATGAGGGGGACTTCAAGTTGCTTTTCGAGCGTCTACACCTAGACTTAAAGTGCCCCTCACTTTAAAGCTCACTTAAAGTGCTAGTGTGGACAAGCCATAAGTCTCTAGTATGTTGAAATCACATATTTATCTAAAATTAAGATATTTAATTTAATTTTTGTCAAAATATTAAGTCTTATCTAATGATATATTTTCTTTTAAATGTGAAACCATATAAATCACTCAGCAGTAGCAAAAAGTAACAACATTTGTTAAATGAGTACATCTAAAGATTACTGTGTTACATACAATCCCGGCACATGGTTCGTTAATACTTGGGTATAGAAGGTGGGCAATGACCATAGCTATCTTTCTTTATTTTTTCAGCGTTTTCAATGTCAATTAAACAATGAATTTCATCATAGAAAAATTTCGTTTTCTTCTTAGAAGTTAAGTCCGGTTGTTGCAGAGGTAATTGTCATTTTTTTTCCTGTGTTCTGTGAAAAAGTAATCGTCGAATAAACTTGAAATAAATTAAAATACTACTGTTGTTTAATCATGTAAGTTTTCGATTATTTAAACAGCTCACTCACTTTAAATGGCATTCTGGGATGATTTAAATGATTGGGACTTCAAGTTCTTTTCCGAGTGTCTACATTCTAACTTAAAGTTCTCACTTAAAAGCATCATTTAAATTAGTGTAAACCCATTAAGTCATAGTATGTAAAGATGTATTTAATCAAAAAAAAGATAATTTGATTTTATAAATATTTCCATACGTCAAAATTTATCAATATCTAATCATAAAATTAATTCTGTTAAAAAAATTCCATATAAATCATAGGTATGTCAAAATTTTTTAAATCGAAAAAAACCATTCGTTAAAAGGATTTATACATGTAAAAATTAGGTTGAACAGATTGCCTCAAAAACTGGCAGTTCTAATCGTTCGTAGATTCGAAGGCTCATAAATTCATCGCAATCTGATCAATGTTTTTCGAATTCTGTATCAACCCAAAAAAAAAAAATGGAAAAAAAAAATTCATTTTTCTCATGTGTAGTGTAATGAATCTTTAGTTTCTATTTAATAAACCAGCCTGATTTCACGCTATGACGTTAAAAACGGCTACGATTCTTGATACAGCCCCAGATAGTCATTGCTGCCTCCTGATTTTTACTTCCTTCATGGTAATTCTATATTTTCAATCATAAATACTGACAATTGTTTTAATACTGTGATCAAGGAGATTTCATTTTATTGTCATTTCTTAGTTTACCTATACAATGTGCTCAAATAATGTTTAATTTTAATTGTGGGAATATATTTGGGGGTATACAACCACATCGATTTTGGCCAAGAACACAAAATAAGAAACATTTGAAATCCAAACCATAAAATGCAATTCGTTTGTTGGATGAGTGCAGCGAGTGAAGTGAAGACACATTAGATTTAAGTACGGGAGAAAGAACAGTCGGCCAATTCGGTTTTATTCACGCGATTCTGGCCAAACAACTCCGCTGGTCTTAATGAAGTTTTCTGAGTAAATACTAATTCCAAAATCTCGTCAGCAACATTTCATAATAGTAGTATAATCGGAAATTTATTTTTCATTAAAATTGCACTAGTACGATTTTTTAAATTTTATCAGTTACAACTTACATGGCTACTGCCATCTTTATATTTTCAGTGAATACTCATTATCTGTAAACCCGGCAGAGTAATCATTTCTCTTCAATTATATTGGTTCGTGACAGTATAACAAGTGAACTAAAATTATAATTTCACAACCTTATCGTAATTGTAACCGTCGCATTTCAGTGATTAATTATATTTATATTTGTAAGCCCTACTTCCGAAACTGATATTTTTATTAATTTGTCAAGCCTTGGTTTGCTAACTACTACTTTGTTTTATATTTCCATTCTTACAAAGTTGGCGCCTACGAACGTACAGTGTTAACAACATAACATAAGTTTCTGAGGTTAATACAACAAAACTTATTTTACTAACAGGTGACTTGTACAACAGGTTTGTTTTGACCGTGACATTTATTTTCCCAACAAGTTGTCTGCGATTCGATTATTCAGTCCATATCACAAAAACAACATTAACGTTATAAAGGACAACTCACTCATTACAACATTCATTGTTTTAATTACAGGATTTACAGGTAGTATGTTCTAAATGTTTCACATTTTAAATTGTTACAAGCATAAAATTAAAAAATATAAAAAAATAATGTAATACTAATTAATATATTATACAATTAAACTCAAGTAGGGTATCTGTGATGCAAAAGTTAGCCACTACGTATAGGCTAACGTAAACAAAATAAATAAAAAAGTTTTTTAACTCTGCTACAGAGTTCACAGATTTTTCATAGGAGCATGCATAATACATAGGGTCTCTGTAAATATTTCTTATTTTTTAGATCATGAAATGACTTTGTTTTCCCCTGCAAATTCCCAATGAATAATGATTAATCACCAAATTATTTTGTTCACAAAGCCTACATACAATACAGTAAATACACTGTTTATCGCATTTGGGTTCCTTTAAATACTTACATAACAAACGTCCTAAGATTCGTACTTTAAATATAAAAATAATATAAGACTTCTTTATACTAACTAAACAAGATTAAACTAACTTTAAAGCAATAACAGAATCCACAACCCTGAATAGAGGGTAATGGAGAGAAACTAACAAAAATATAGTGCATACATTGCACATTATAATGCATTGATCTGTAAATTAGGCCTTTGAATACATAGCCAATTCAATGTAAACAAACTACTTACTAAGTTCAAACAAGCCACATGACGGGAAGGGTGTAGATTCCTCGTACAAGAATAACATGTTCAAAAATACTAGTCCATAGAACGAACATAAAATGTAACTACCTACGTAGCAAGTAAGGCTGTGCAAACGTAACAAGATTCAAACATAATTTAGGAACTTCACAGTGCTTAAATTTTATATAAAAAAAGAACACCTCCGTTAAAATTTAAATTAGTAATAATTTCATATTTAAATTATACAACAAAATTTAAAGAACTTGAAATTAATTAGCTGGTGACAGTACGGGACTTTAATTTAAAGCAAAATAGGGTGGCACAGACACCGCTGATGAACAACCAATATGGCCAACCAGGTATCGGTATTTTAAATAATAATAATAGCCACCAAGTGGTTCGGCACAATCTATCAATGGTGGTGCCAGAATAAAGAAGGCTATTCATTATTCAATCAAAACGACTTTATGGAATTTATTATTATGTCTGTGATTTGTCAGTACCTAGGATGGCTACAAAGCCACCGTTCATACAAATCAAACGCACAAATTGAGATTTAGGTCTGTGTTAAATGGGAATCGAACCCGGGACCTTCTACATTGGAATCGGGGACTCGCCTTAACTACAGTAGTGGGAAATTGGAAGACCCTTAGATATTATCAAATCACTTCTAAATATTTAATAAATTAGGCCTTCAATCCAGAAATTAAAATTACTAATTAAAAAAAAATGGCTAAGGTGGATTTTTAAATATCTGAATTGTATTAAATATTTACAATTCCACCTACGGGGTACCGAATAACCAATTTGAGATTATCAATCCTATATGGTAAAATTTCAAGACTGTCAGGTTGTTGATACTAGTAGGCTACGTCGAGTGAGTGTTGAGTGGAAATCTTTGCTAGAAACATGAAGACTTGCACAGCCTTACCCTCTCTACATTGTAGCTGTGTCATTAATTAGACTTCAGATGTGGTTAACATATGATTAAAGTGATTTAATATTTTAGCTTAACAACTTCTCACTTATTCATAATTAACTTCAAATTAGTTAAAATATAGACCTTTTACGCAAATGAAATGGCATGGTTTATTAATTCCAGCATTTTTAGTTTTGGATGGCACAACTGTAAAACTGAGAAATGAATGAGTAATAATACAATACTACCCAGTAGGCCTACCAACATACTGCTCATTCAATGCATTAATTTTGGCAGCGTACGAAGTATCAATTTTTAGTATTGAATAACATTTTTATTGACCATGGTAGAGTAGGCCTAGCTTCAGTATTCTAGGCTCCATACTCCATTCTAGTATATACAGTCGAGCCCACTTATAGAGAACTCTCTTTTAACAAAGTTCTGGATTTAACAAAGTTATTTTAAAGCTTGTTAATTGAAAATACCTGTAAAGTGACTCTGTTTTAACAAAGTTCTTTTTTAACACAGTAAAAGTCAGTTTTTCTCAAGTTCGTTATAAGTGGGCTCGACTACTTGCATTTGGCGTAGTAATCTATGTTCCACAATATTTGGCTAGGAAAGATACTTAGGGTTGGAATAACTGTACATACAGTTTATGCCCTAGAAAAGGGGAATGTTTAGAACAATACTGAGAAGCAAATACAACATGAAAATATGAGAATCAAAAGCTCTCAATCTAAACTCGTGAAAATGTTAATTTGTTATTAAGCACAACAATATGATTGACTTTTTTTAATTGATTGGTCAATAGAATAATAGTCCACCTTTCAATTGAGTAGGTCTACTGGTACCTTCTCTCCCTGAGCAAAGAATAAATGGGCAGAGGCATGATACAGTGAGGGTTAATGACAAACCAGTGGCACTACACGCAGCCACTCACAACCTAAGCTTTAATTACTGTTTCAATGCCAGCATTATAAAAGCCTTACTACCTAACTGCAGTGAAGGAGAGCTCAGAAAATGGGTATTGAACCATCAAATGGTCACCAGCTCCCGTGAGCCTCCCAACCTCAACCTACGCTAACCTTAGAGTCCAGAGAGGAAACAGAGAACTACCTTACCTTCCCTTGTTCCCCTCTCCACCGCCAACAGCACCTCTTCTACATTTGTAAAATAGTAGCCATTTATTTAGTCAGTAACTGTCTCAACTCCGACGAGTGAACAAGGCTGTTCAAACCAAAACGTTTTGTTGTAATGTTATTTGTAGGGGTGTGCGAATATTCGAAATTTTCGAAGTATTCGCAAATAATTTGCTATTCGTATTCTATTCAAAACTCGAATAGTAAGTATTCGAATTTAAAAAAAAAAAAAAAAAATCTTTTTAATTTTATGAAACGTAAGCGTTTTGAGGGGCAAACGCCCATGTTAGATCCTGACAAGGGCTCTCGTTCTCACAGATGATGAAGAAGAAGCAGGCCTTGGGCCCGAAACTGACATATATTCACTTCCAAGTCTACGGCGAAGAAAAGTGCTATTTGGGAATTGTACATTCCACAAACGCAATATAGACCTACCCTTACCTAAATTGTAAGTTACGTAGGCCTTTAAATATCCATTCCCCCCCCCCCACTTTTAAGCCTTGTCCTAGGCAGGCCCTAGCTAGGTCCTTGCTTACTGGACCAAGCCCTAAGTCCATATGGTAGGCCTAGGCCAACCGTTCTTAGACCTAGGCAGGCCATTCTTAGCAATAGCTAGGCCTACCTTTCTTAATTAAGCTTATTAGCTAGGCCCTACTAGACTAAGGGTAATGGTAAATTGGCCTAATCCACTGAATTAGGGCCTAGGCCACCTAGACCATAAATTAAAGTTAAAATTACTAAATATTGATTTTTTGTGTACAGCATGTTAACCCATCCGCACCAGCGCCCCAAAACGCTAGCGCGCCCACGGAAACCGCGCACTTTTGCCCTCTGCACATCAAAGTTGCAGCGTAGTACAGTAAGAACGTAATCAACATCATTACTGTCACTATCACTTATTATTTCTGTAGCATTATTTCTAGGCCTAAGCCTGTTCACAACTAACAATACACGAATTTGTAGGGCTACGAGTAAGACACTCGTAATCAAGCCCAGTCCTAACCTCAATTATAACTCCCACGCACACCAACGCACATTTCTTCTTCGCTGTCACTTTCACTTAGGCCTACTATATCTGCACCGGTTCTACGCATACAATTAAAATCACAACCTTCACCATCACTATCACTGAAATCTGATCGAAGAACATCCAAAAATTTACTGATTTAGTATTGTTTGTGCCGAGAACGACGCTTTGATTGATCCGAATCTGCCATTATTGACAGTAGACAGGCGGGTAAGTTTCACGTCGATAACAATGTCGATTGTAGCTTCACGTTTTTGCCGTAAGAGTACCAAAGAACACCACTAGATGTCACTACATGCTTGACGCGGGAAATGCAACAAAAAGTACAACAATTGGCCGATAGGAGCTGATACTACTGCAGTTTGAATGGCAGCGCGCGTAAATGCGGACCAGTCCGCTTATGGCTTTCGTGGCCAGGCTATGATTCGCGGACTAGTCCGCTTACGGGTGCAGATGGGTTAATCTGCATTGTTTTGGCAATTATTCGATATTCGACTTTTTTCTATGTACTATTCGATATTCGTATTCAAAGTGAAAATCACTATTCGCACACCCCTAGTTATTTGTGTATATATTATGTGCTTTCAACTCCAAACACACAGCCGCCAAACTCTTTCAAGGTAAGCTGTTACCCCTAGCCTCTATCAATCTTTCCCCACCCAATACTAGACCAGCCTTCAGGCACTATCAACCCAAGCAACTCCAAGGGACTGAAATATTACTTTGTTGAAAAGATTTCGTTACAGGCTTACTGGTAATGATCACTGATCAGGTTTTATCATGTAAGTGTAAGCTGATTGAGCAACCACAAGAACAGTGTGTTACATTGGTTTGGCAATTTAAATTTTGTTACGACATTTGTTGATGCCAATGACTTTTGAATGGATCTGATTTACCGATATGGGCCAACTGTGAGGAAATATTGGAAGGTCCTATTCTATCAAATCAATCAATAGGTTATAATCGACAATCATTTGCACATAAGGATTGTGATAAATAAATTGTGTAAAAAAAAAGGCGTAAAAAATCATACTATTTATGTTTCCTTTTCCATAACAAATTTCAGGACAAAAGGCAAAAAAAAAGAATTAACATTGTTACAAAAAAATTCAAGTTTTTGGCCAGATATTTTATATCGAAAATACTTAACCGTCAATACTTTTGTCTAACTGCGACGTATCGCCTCTAGTTTCACGCTCGCGGTCTCCCCCCGGAGCCCTTTATGTCAAATAATTTCCTCACGAAGTAGACCTGCAATATCGTGACGGACGCGATGACTAGTATCTGGACCACCGACCAGCTCTGTACGTAGCTGTTGTTGTCGATGAGGAGGTTATAGTCCCGAGTCTCGCGGCCGCGACTGTGGTGTTGGTACTGGAGCATCTCGTTGATGTTGCGCTCGACCGTTCGTATCGAGCTCTGAAACAACAATTTTCTATTTACTTTCTGTCTTATTCTATTTAGTTTGGCAAAAAAACAAACAAAAAAAAAACAAAGGAGGATAAACAAAACTAGGTTGGTAGGCCTACATAAATGCACACAACAATAAAAATTGAATTGTATACCTAGTTAGGTATACGGTTGTTTTTGTTGGCGCCATGAAGGTGCTGTGCTAACATGTGCTGCATGGTGGAAACGAGTATCTAGCAGCACTTCCGTGACGTCACAGCCAAGATGGCAGCGCCCACAAATCTCTACTAAAACTACCGTATTAGTAAACTTTGAAATAACATTAGACCCTACCTACCTACCGTCACAACATTACAACAATATAAAACCAGACAACAATTTTCTTCTAGAGCTATAACTAGGTTTGTTCGTTCGTGGACCTAGTGTTTACACTCAAAAAGTCAGTGTTTACACTTTACACTGGCTTCTAGGTTAGTGTTATGAGTGCCAGTTTTAACACTGAAGCGAACGAACGGACCAAAATGGCTCTTTTCACAAAAGTGTGTACGAACGAACAAACCTACTATATAGGGCCTTGTTTAACATTTACACAATTTTAAATTTTAATTCAATTCTTTACTTAGTATTATTTTATTATATTTTGCTATTAAAGATCCAAATCCGATAAATATCTGATCATCTCTATTGTCTAGGCGGGATTAAGACCAGCTACCTTAGGTCTTTTCTTTCATCCAACCTACCTAGTCTTACTGTTACTATACTATATAGGGTATTATATATTTTTTTTTTTACAGAGTTGTTTCTTAAAACAATTATTATCACAATTTACAAGAAAAATATTTGAAGATACTATTAAATTTACATTACCGGTATTGTAGTCCATACATATACATTTTACACAAATATACTCTCATTCATACCATTATTAAGTGAGTTGTCTACAGAAGTTAGAATCAAGCAATAGCATATTGTGAGTTTAAAGTTAAACATATTGTTAATTTTGTTATTGTCAGTATACCTATGACATTTTGTGAAATATAATTCCTGATTTTTTTTTTTTTTTTTTTCTTGTGCAAAGTTGGCCTCTTCAGCCATTCTTCTGTCTTGCTATCCAATATAAGACTGCCTCCTTTTCTATCCTGCTCAGGTCATCGGGCAGGGAGTCAATGTCATTCTTGAGGGCGGCGCATCTGAAGAGATGCGCTCTGTCTTGATCTTCTAAATTACAAAGTTTGCAGGTGGCCGGTTCGTTGGTAATGTTGAAGCGGTGCAGGTGGTGCTGCAAGACGTCGTGACCGGTTACAAGCCGGAAATGGGCGGTGGCCGTCTTCCTCGACCAGTCTTTGTCTGGCCCTTTTTTGATCTCGGTCCACCAGTTCTTTAGTCGTGAAGTCTCTTCTGTGGTGTTTCTGAAGATCCTTTTTGTGGTTGACTTGATCTTAGTTTTGACATTTTGGTAGGAGAGAGGCGCTGCTGGTGGTTGCGGTGCTTTTGTGGCACTTTTGGCCAAGAAGTCTGCCTTTTCATTCCCCATGATCTTGCAGTGGCTGGGGATCCATTGAGTCTCTAATAGTTTGTTTTGCTGTCGGATGCCGACAAGGGAGTTTTTGAAAAGCAGCGATTTAGGATGGAGGTTCGCTGCTTGAGAGACAATTGGATGGCTGAGACGCTGTCGCTTAGGATCACAAATTATGTCTTGTTGAGGGGAAGGCGGGGGTCTCGGCGATTTTTTCGGCCGCCCTGGCAATGGCTACGACCTCAGCGTCGAAGTATGTTTCGCCAGCTCCCATTGGAGTGGCTTCTTCAAAGAAGATGCAGTGGATGCCGTAACCTGTTCTATTTGTAGCCGAGTCATAGGAGCCGTCTGTGAAGATGTGCACCCACTCTTGAAGAGGAAAGTGCTTCTTCAGGTGCTTCTCAGCAAGCTCTTTCAGTTCTTTATGGTCATGGTCATCTTTCTTCTCGATGCCGTCAATTTTGGTCCCCGGGGCAAGCTGATTGGACTTGTCCGGCAGAAGCTCTGGGAGTGGTACGTCAAGTGGTGCACGTGGTGCTTCTAGGAGGATAGGACAGTTTTTACTCTTCAGTTGGTGGACTGTTTCAGCAAAGTTAGTGTGCGCCTTGACTTTTGAGGTTGGGTAGTTGAGCCATTTGTCGGGGTTTAGGCGCGCCAGTTTTTCGTGCAGTTGGACAGCGCGCTGCTCTCTTCTTCCTGATGATTCCTGATAACATTGAGTAGGGCCTACCAGTACATCAAATTCACAAGAATAAAAACAGCAAGGAAACTCTCACAACTCCTAACGAGGCTACAGCTTTCCTACCTAGTAGGCCTACATTACACATAGATTGGTGAGGAAAGAGAATTGCGTTCAAAACTCACTGCCGTGTTGTTAGGTGGGTTAAAAATTACAATAGGAAGAATCTAATCGAACCTTCACAGCATTTTAGTTTTTGATAAAGTTGGTAACAGTTAACAATGCCACTGCCGAGGGATCGCAGCACTGTCGTCTTCCAGCTACCTTTGCACTGTGACCACTGGTTAGGAAATAACTTCACATGACACTGACAGTTCTCTAAAAAGTAAAAACTATTGATATTCAGCATTAAAACTGCTTCAGAGAATGGAAACCAAAAGACTTAGATGAACTGGAAGATTAAAAGTCGTGTAAGAATTGCGACATATTACGGAAATAAACGATTACCAAACACTAGCGTCGATGTTGGCAGCAAATGTGCTGGAAAGTTTAAATTATCAATAGGCCTACCAACAATAGAACAAAAATCAACTTTTCAAACTGACTTATTAGTCACTCCTTTTGATTTACTATGTTCACTCCCTGATGGTAGAAAATTATTTAGGCTATATGCCATAACTGTACAGCCCTGGACGGCCATGTTGGTCCCTATTTTTCAATTTTTGAAACCTAAAAGTTACATATTTTTCAAATTTACATAATCAATAATTTTCAAGTTCTACATAATTTTTGCATAATTTACATGTCTATGTAAATTAAGCTTGTCCTAATAGGAAAGCTAGTGGTTATGGCTAAGGTCATATGGGAATAGCCTAGGCTTGTGCGATAAGTCTAAAAGTGGCTAATGGTCAGCAATGTTATTTGCTGTACCAACGGGGTGAATTTTGTGCGTCTAAATCTGTGCAAAACGAGGTAGGCTTCAATCGGTATGCGGGCTAGCAGCCTGGATCGGCCGAGTGAAATAGTTGGTTTCACCAGTAGTCGACCAATCAGCGAGCGGAACGGGGTGGATGTGGCCAGTGACAATGGTCTACGTCATCACCTAGGCCAGCAGAGCAGGGCGTTTTTGAGACGGAGAAGCACAGAGTGCATCGTCCACTGAGATTCAAGCCTTCAGACGACAAGTCGTTTCCAAAGAATCTTTCCGAGTGCGGCCTATCAAGCAGGCGAAGCAGGCATTTTAGGGCAATGGAACCACACGCCTCTCCACGTATAAGAGAGCGTTTCAAGTGTTAGTTTTGCAGTTTTGATTTAGTTTCAACACATTTAACACCATTTCGGTAAATCGGGAGTGTTTTAAGCCGCCCACCAGTATGTGGTAGCTATCATACGACCGACGCCACCGGGCAGTCGACGACACAGCTAGACAATGGACATTCTATTTAAAAGTTCACAGTTTTTCATTAGTCCGGGAGTGGCAATCTTTGTGCAACTAAATGAATATCCCTGAGTTGAGGGCTTTTTAAACACGTCGAACTATAATTTTACCCCACGTGGTCCAGTCGTGGCTAGGCATCTAATCAACCAAATCATCATTTAATTAGTACCAATTTCAACGTGAATATATCTTGCCTACCCTGTCTACATACTGAGTAAGTACATTTCTACATTTACACTTCGAGGTCCCACCCAGGAAACGCCAAGATGGGAAGCAGGTCAATCCGCCACTGCGGAATTCGCCCTGAGGGTCCGAGGCGCCTACAGCGCGCATAAACCACATCGAACGTGCCAAGTAGAGGGCTACGTCCCACTCCACTTCACTACAGTATCGTACTCAAGATAACGTTGACTACTACTTTGGTTGATCTAGAGTAAGACTTATTGTATCAATTTATGTAATGTTCACGGTAATTTAATATTCAAATCTTTGCTTTGGATCCAAGCTTTCACACTAATTACATCTTTTCATTCATTTGTTTGCATAACTTAGAATCATTAAAACAACCTTTTGATATCCGAATTAATCACTTTAAATTCATTAGGGGCATGCTAACGACCTTCAATCCCAAGTCATTTCACAACCTCAACATTTCAATTAATGCACGGCCTTCAGCTCGTCACATATTGCTGACGCATAAGCTTTTTGTTTAGTCATAGTAGTAATTTTTAAGAACGTGTGGACCACCCAGCTGTTCCGAGGACGTGGGACTCCAGCGGCGAGGCTCACCACTAGCGCACTGGGTAAGGTTGGGTACATTCCAAAAGGGGGAATCGTGCTCACAGGTCACCAGTTCACTGTCATCACCACTTATGTCTACCATGTTTTGCTAGGTTACTGCCTTTATTTGTGTTTTCCCGACGTATGAGAGGGCCTCCCCCTGAGTTAGTTAGGAGTGCTTATCTTAGGTTAATTTGCATAGTCGTAGTCGTGGAGCAACATAGGCCTAACCCCGAGAGGGCCTATGCTTGCATAATTACCAAAAAATCCGGTCGATACTTTCGAAGGTTAGGATACAGGTACGGTCTGTTCCGAACTATAGGTACATAAATCACTAATCGAGTGAAATTGCGAGTGTTAGGGCTACAGTAGGGTTTCAGTAGAACCTGTACTTAGGACTTTTCGTTCCGGTAGCTTAGAACTCGGGGGTTATTTTTAGTGTTTCGTTTCAGTGACGGCCAACGTGGGGCTATTACGTTTCAGTGGCGCGACAACGTGGGACACGAAGTAATCATCACGGTCAACTCGAGATTAGTAGTTTTGTGTTGGGGAAGTGTTGTAGGACAACGAGGTCAATCGTCACGGATTGGTAGCCACGGGGCTTGCCAAGTGCAGCACGCAGGTGCAAAGTAGGAACCTTGTCAACCGGACAAGATGGGGGAAAGGGAACCAAAAGAAGCGCAGCAGTGCCTAAGGCAATCGTGGAGCCAGGCGTGGAGTATGTGCGAGTAACGGACGAGGGGGTACACGAAGTGATTCGGGAATGTTCGTTCACGGCCAGCATCGAGTCGGGAAACGAGACCCAAGGCGAGGCGACCACCCTAGGCAGCAGTAGCCTAGATAGGGAAATTACTCCGTCCATCTCATCGAAGATAATGCCTATGTAAGCAAACAAGAACTGGTAGAAGCGTTAAATAAACATGGGGAGCTAGTGGAAGAGAGAGTCACAGCGGTAGTCGAACGCATGTTCTTCAGGGTCATGGACAGGTGGGATGCGAGATACGAGCAAGCCGAAAAAGCATGGGAAGAGACTCGAATCCGAGACCTCGAGGCAGCGCGAGCTGAGAATCAGCTGAGACGCGAAGAGGAACTGGCTTGGAGAGTACGGATAGTGAAGGCCAGTGAAGAGAGTAGGGGGCAGATAGAGGAAAAGATTGCCGCCCAAGCGGGTATAGCCAGGGACAACTTGCTTACACAGACTGCGGTAATAAATAAGAAGCTAGGTCAGGTGACGCAGTCCGTCAAGGAGCTGAGTAAACAACAGCAAGGCAATTTGAATCAGCTGGAGAGTAACCTCAGGACTGAGATCAGTGCGACTACTGCTAGGATAGATAGCGAGCTAGAGAAGATAGAGCATTTAGCCCAGCAAAGAGAGAAGCAGTTATCGGAGGTGGAGACGAGCGTCCGCGACAACGCCACCGATACTAGGGACAAGGTCACTCGGCTGAGCGTCAATGTAGCGAGCCTGACAGAGCAGCTGGCAACCATGTGCAGCCAGGCCGCAGAGAGCAAGAGAGAGTGGAGCGCGAGAGAGCGCGGAGGGCCGATGAGTAGGCCATACACACTGAGCACTACCACGAGCGCCGACTTGTGCAAGGAACTTGAGTCGCGCGTCGCGTCGCTACGTGCCGAGCTGTCGGGAGTGCCCAGGCAAGAGGAGCGCCATGGAGCGACGCCAGGGACGGAAGGACGTGAAGACGAGTGTGCGTCGGCGGACCATGAGCACAGTGTAGGCGAGTGTCTGGCGCGAGTGAAGCTGAAGTGTGCAGCTCCTAGACATGAAGTCGCGTCTAAGAAGCGCATGAAAAAGTCAGGGGGCAGGAGCCGCCAGGTACAACTACCCACCTGTTAGCCGAGGAGTGCTAGGGGGCAGAACCCGGGTCTGTGGTTAAGAACGCCAGGGAGCTCACCAAGATCGCGGAGTAGTCATTGTATAGTTGTATTTGTGTTTATTTGTGTGTCCGATCCCCGAGACCTTTTGTAGATTGTAGAAGTTGTTTTGAAGGCTCAATGTGAGCTTATCGCCAGTACCGAGGCTCGAACGGGAGCAGCCACGGGCAGCGTACTAGCGAACGTGGAGCGCGCGCAGCCTGACCACGTGCGAGGCAGAGCTAGTCACGTGGAGCGAGGCCCCGACCGAGGAGGCGATCGTACGCGCATCGGCACGGCGCAGCCCAGAGCTGGCGCAGAGGAGGCCATGCCTAGCCGAGAGCGAGAGTGGTGCCTAGGGCGATTCAGCCACGCACAGTTACGTGGGCTACGTGCAAGATGCAAGCGCATGTCGGTTCATCAGAGTGAAGACGAGTATTTCGGGAAGATAATTACCGAACTAGGGGGCTGCGACGCAGCACGATGGAGCGCGAACTACAGGGTGTACGACAAAGTATTGTATCACCGTCCGCAACGCGTGGACCGTGACACCACTTGGAAAGTATGCGTACCAGCAAGTATGGAGAAGGAGATAGTGTGGGCGTACCACCTAGAGTTGGGGCATTTGGTTCAACCAAATGTTTGGCGGCGATTCAGGAAGGGTTTTATTGGAAAGGTATGGCGAGGACCGTACGCAAGTTGCTTCCGACCTGCGACCTCTGTCAGAAGAGTAAACACAGCAACTGTGCGTTACACGGCGCGTACCAACCCATCGTCCCCCAGAAGAGCGGAGTACTCACAGCTACAGATCTCTTTGGTCCTTTACCTAAAGGACAGGGCGCTGCTAGGTACATACTTGTCTTCGTCGACGTGTTTACGAAGTACGTCGCACTGTACGTTTTGCGTACCGCCACGGCGAAAGCTTGTGTTAAAAAGCTAGAGCATTACGTTGCTAACGTTTTGACCCCGGAGGGTATGCTGAGCGATCATGGTACTCAGTATACGTCGCGTATCTGGTACGAGACCCTAGAGGCTCACAACATACGTGCGTACCATTCGTCCATACGCCATCCGCAGTCGAATCCTAGTGAACGGATAATGAGGGAGATCGGGCGCTTTCTGAGAGCCTACTGCAATCAGAGACACGCTAGTTGGGTGAAATATGTTCCCCAGATCGAGTTATGTTTAAACACGACCGTGCACGAGAGCACAGGTGTAACGCCGTACGAACTTTACTATGATAAGTTACCGGAGAGGGGTGTGTCAAAACTGTTTAAGTATCCTGGGACGGAGCCGAGCGAAATCACTGCCGAGATGCGTGAAATGCTAGTTAAAGCCCGTCTAGACAAGCAGGAGAAAGGAGAAAGAAGCTCCATGCGGGTAAACATACGACGAACACCACCTTGAATGTAGGCGACCTGGTCCTGTTGAAAGAACTCAACGTGTCTAATCTTGCTAATAAGGAGGCGAGGAAGATGTTCCTATTGTTTAGTGGACCATACTCGGTCAGTTGCGATCGCAGGGACGAACGCGTACGAGCTGTCCGACGAGCTAGGTGTAGTAAAAGGAGTGTACAATATTAGTAATCTTAAGTTGTACAAGTCCGAGGAGAAGAAAGAGTAAGAGCGGGGGTGTATATTGGACTACAGTGTGGTGTAAATAAGACGCGAGGTCTGGAGTGAATCGAACCCAGTACCGCAGCGCGAGCCAATGCGGCAACCACGGCGAGAGCAACTGTCAAGTCGGGGCCCCCCGAGAGAGTGCCGCGCTAGACAACCGGTAAGTGGAGAAGTGTCAACGGAGCGCGCACGTGTGTCTGCAGCGACCACAGCTGGACGGGGGTTTCCGTTCAAGGCGACGCTAGTTACGCGCAGGTCATCGACCTTGACTGTCAGCAGGACAGCACAATTGGAAGCAGCAAGGGTAGAATTAGACTCACGACTCCACAACAAACTCAGGGAACTAATGACTTGAAACTTTGCCTAAGCAACGCCTTATATTATCGTCTGTACAGAAGGTACCACGATAATGAACCAGTAACTGTGGTTACATACCCTACGCTACATCGTTGTTCACCTCGCCAGGATCATGCATCTTTTGAGATCTCGTGTGTCCCTGAGCCAGGACGTACCTGTGGTAGCTAGACTGAGTCGCACCTAGAAGGACGTACCTGTGACAATACAGCGATCTGAGTCGACTGGTATCACGCGATAGAATCTAGGATAGCCTCTGATCACTGAGCCTAGGGTTCCCCGATGTTTTCGTAGCCTCCGTGGCTTGTGAGATGGTACGTAGAGGTCCTTGGTTCTTGTGTGGGCACACCACACGCGTTTGCAGTGCAGTTTCGAGTTTTTCGTCGCAAGTTTGCGCATCTGTCAGTCAGTTAAGTTACCCGTAGAGTTAGAATTTCATAGTTAAATTCGAGTCCAGGCCCAGGCCAGTGAGTCAACCTTGTTGTGATTTGTTGCGATACGCGCAGTGACTTTGTCGTCATGAGTGGCACGCCCACTCAGTGTAGTGTGAGAAGTAGGCGGGCGGAACACTTCGGTGTAGTTTCTTTGCGAGCCTAGTCTTTGACTTTGTAACGTCACGGGACGTACGGGACTTTGGTTTTGTAAATTGTTTTTGATTCGCCGTCTTTCTTTCTTTTGTTTGCCTTCGTGGCACGGGCGTGTACTTAGTTTTAAAAGTCGGGAGACCGCACTTATGCGTCATTGTAATTTTTAGCCTCCGTGGCGTAGAGACCGTAGTAGGTCAAGGGAGTTGTGTCAGTTAGTCTACGGACTAGGGTCTACTTTGTGTAGGCAGCGCGTAGGCGCGTAACCGAATCAGGTTAGAGTAATTGCTATCGATGCGAGATATGCAGCTTGGCTACTAAGCGTAGTCAGGACATCGGGTCCGGAGAGTTTTGGTTTGGGGCAGGTAGTGGATGTAGACCGCACCACTATCCTGTTGTCATCGGGTAGTCCGCCGTACGTACGCGAGCGACGTCAGCTGTCAGTGGGTGTGGCAGCTAGGTGGTGATGACAAGTGAGCGGGTGACAGCCCGGCGCTGGTGGAGCGCATCGCAGTGGAGTGGCCGCGGCCGAGGAGCCGTTGAGCGGGTCACGCGCACCTTGCAACTACAGTGGCGTAGTGTAAGGGTGGTTAGAGCGGAACCGTTGTGTTCTCGTTCTGAGAACAAGTGGCAATAAAATTGTCAAGTTGTTGCATCATGGTTTCAGGGGGGCACTTCCCTGCCTGGGAACTTGTTTTATCGTTGTGTTAATTTGTACTTGCGACCACAAGGGTCAGTAACGTAACGTTAGGTAGGATTGTAGGGGTCCGGAATAAGCCAACAGTTTGGGTTTTATTTATGTTAACGTAATATGGCCAAGGACAACCCCACCTTATGAATGTACGCACACTTAGGTGCCTGCGTATTTTGAGAGTTTTAAGGTCGGATTTCAAAAAAAACATGTGTGTACTTTTGTGTTAGCCTGCGAGCTGCACTTATATATGTATGTGTTGTGAGGGTAACTTCCTGCGGGACGTGTACCAAGTATCCGCATGAAGTTAAGGGGGCACTGTAACTGTACAGCCCTGGACGGCCATGTTGGTCCCTATTTTTCAATTTTGAAACCTAAAAGTTACATAATTTTCAAATTTACATAATCAATAATTTTCAAATTCTACATAATTTTTGCATAATTTACATGTCTATGTAAATTAAGCTTGTCCTAATAGGAAAGCTAGTGGTTATGGCTAAGGTCATATGGAATAGCCTAGGCTTGTGCGATAAGTCTAAAAGTGGCTAATGGTCAGCAATGTTATTTGCTGTACCAACGGGGTGAATTTTGTGCGTCTAAATCTGTGCAAAAAGAGGTAGGCTTCAATCGGTATGCGGGCTAGCAGCCTGGATCGGCCGAGTGAAATAGTTGGTTTCACCAGTAGTCGACCAATCAGCGAGCGGAACGGGGTGGATGTGGCCAGTGACAATGGTCTACGTCATCACCTAGGCCAGCAGAGCAGGGCGTTTTTGAGACGGAGAAGCACAGAGTGCATCGTCCACTGAGATTCAAGCCTTCAGACGAGCAAGTCGTTTCCAAAGAATCTTCCGAGTGCGGCCTATCAAGCAGGCGAAGCAGGCATTTTAGGGCAATGGAACCACAAAGCCTCTCCACGTATAAGAGAGCGGTTTCAAGTGTTAGTTTTGCAGTTTTGATTTAGTTTCAACCATTTAACACCATTTCGGTAAATCGGGAGTGTTTTAAGCCGCCCACCAGTATGTGGTAGCTATCATACGACCGACGCCACCGGGCAGTCGACGACACCAGCTAGACAATGGACATTCTATTTAAAAGTTCACAGTTTTCATTAGTCCGGGAGTGGCAATCTTCATGCAACTAAATGAATATCCCTGAGTTGAGGGGATTTTACACGTCGAACTATAATTTGTACACCACGTGGTCCAGTCGTGGCTAGGCATCTAATCAACCAAATCATCATTTAATTAGTACCATTTCAAAGTGAATATATCTTGCCTACCCTGTCTACATACTGAGTAAGTACATTTCTACATTTACACTTCGAGGTCCACCCAGGACGCCAAGATGGGAAGCAGGTCAATCCGCCACTGCGGAATTCGCCCTGAGGGTCCGAGGCGCCTACAGCGCGCATAAACCACCATCGAACGTGCCAAGTAGAGGGCTACGTCCCACCCCACTTCACTACAGTATCGTAACTCAAGATACGTTGACTACTAACTTTGGTTGATCTAGAGTAAGACTTATTGTATCAATTTATGTAATGTTCACGGGAATTTAATATTCAAATCTTTGCTTTGGATCCAAGCTTTCACACTAATTACATCTTTTCATTCATTTGTTTGCATAACTTAGAATCATTAAAACAACCTTTTGATATCCCAATTAATCACTTTCAATTCATTAGGGCATGCTAACGACCTTCAATCCCAAGTCATTTCACAACCTCAACATTTCAATTAATGCACGGCCTTCAGCTCGTCACATATTGCTCACGCATAAGCTTTATGTAAAGTCATAGTAGTAACTTTAAGAACGTGTGGACCACCCAGCTGTTCCGAGGACGTGGGACTCCAGCGGCGAGGCTCACCACTAGCGCACTGGGGAAGGTTGGGTACATTCCTAAACGGGGAATCGTGCTCACAGGTCACCATTTCACTGTCAAACACCACTTATGTCTACCATGTTTTGCTAGGTTACTGTCTTTATTTGTGTTTTCCCGACGTATGAGAGGGCCTCCCCTGAGTTAGTTAGGAGTGCTTATCTTAGGTTAATTTGCATAGTCGTAGTCGTGGAGCAACATAGGCCTAACCCCGAGAGGGTCTATGCTTGCATAATTACCAATAATCCGGTCGATACTTCGAAGGTTAGGATACAGGTACGGTCTGTTCCGAACTACAGTTACATAAATCACTAGTCGAGTGAAATTGCGAGTGTTAGGGCTACAGTAGGGTTTCAGTAGAACCTGTACTTAGGACTTTTCGTTCCGGTAGCTTAGAACTCGGGGGTTATTTTTAGTGTTTCGTTTCAATGCCATAGAACAGTAGAACTTTTCATCATGAAATATAATAATTTTGGGGTTCGTGTTAGTTTTCAATGTTGGCATGCATGCGTACAATTCTATTTCCGCTCCTGGTGATCTAAACTGAGAAACACTTTGTTGTGAAGTCAAGACCATGGTTGATTTCCTACCGTGAAGTTCTCAACGCTGAGATTGAGATCCTCGACCTCTTTCGTGAACTTGTCCCACTGATCGTAACGAATGACCGTCAGATACAAGTTGACCAGTTTCGCTGCGAACCGAGAGAACTGGTTGTCGATGCAGACGCTGTAGTAGCCTCCCGTGGAAGCCTGGTCCTGGTAGTCGGCGTTTGCGCGCCACTCGTACGGGTGAACTATCTGTCCGTTGGGGTGTCTCACTGCGAAGCCCGCCATGCCGTCCCCTCCTCGCAGCACCTGCGAGAACAAGGTTTTTATGGCCTGACAAAAAATTAAATTTAACTACTGTATCTAAAACTGTAAGCCTCTGGCCTATCCAAAGAACACTAGCCCTAGTCCTACCATTTTAAAAACAAAATTCAAGACTGATGTTTTAGGCCTACCTATGCCTTCCTACGTGCAAGCCGAGAATGGAATATTTAAGAAGCATGTGAATGTAGGCCTGCCTACACAGGGGCGGCTCGTGAGTTATCATCGTGGGGGTGCACAAAATTTCGAAGTCTTATTCTGCGGGAAACAAAGGGGTCTGGGGCGCAGCCCCAGCCGCCGGAGGCGAATTTTTTTTCAGATACTAATGGTCTGAAGTACCCGGAAAACGACTTAAGAGTATATTTTTTTAATTCATTGGTCGGGAAAAACTCCCCTATGTGTGATTGTAACTTATGGAAAACCATCCAAAAATTAAATTATTATATGGTTGATTAAATATTAGGCTACATACCCGAATAATGTCCCTTCTCTCCTCCGCACACGCGCCTCAAACATCACAATGTATATTTATTTTAAATGAAGTCCATTTCTAATTTTCGCCCCATGGTCGAAAACTGTTTATTTTTAGATCGCTTATTACCAAAGTCATATTATAATTTCACTTCATGGCACGATAATAATTTTAACACTGTTTGCTCACTTCACCAACCCTGTCGCAACAACTTTCACTAGCTACTGAGGGGATTGTGGGGGTGAATGAATGCTGCGCCTGCGAGAAAAATACCAGGGCATTAAATTGAAATAACTGGTTTTGACCCAGTCGCTTGAGCAAATCGGGCAAGCTATTTCAGACGTGTTTTTCAAAGATGGCCCGGGGCTCGTTCTGCCATGCCGACCGTAGAAAAAGATAATAAAAAAGACTCACATTCGGAGAACACCCTCCTGTGGCAGCACTTACCTACTGAAAAATGACTCCTGCTGATATGCCTTGCTTTGGGCCGGCCAAAATATCCATGCAAACAATCCAACGATTTATTGGGAATATTACGAGATTTGCTTTGAACCTTAAATTTGGAATTTAGTTCGCGCAGATATTTGGGGGTGCGCATGCACCTGTGCACCTATACACGAGCCGCCCCTGGGCCTACATTACTTATGTGCAAAGGGACATGACATTGTTCAATTTAGGTAGGCCTAGTGTACTCTAGTATCTGTGCTATTATCTGTAATTTAGGTACCCCCGGACTATTGACTTAACACAACCAGGGTTGGCCTAAAGCTGCTAGCAGACAACAACAGGTTGGCTCATTCCAAACGCACCGTCGCACACTCCTCAATGAACAGAAATGCACGTAGGCCTACTGGTAGGTACTTCTTCAGTTGGGGTTAGCCAATTGGGAAAAGCATAGGTTAGGGGGAGGGGGGAGGGGGCACGAAGCTCGTATGTTTTACAATACGGCGGTTTTTAAGCATAAGCCCGCTTTTAAGGACATAGTTATTGATTCATAGCAGTTGTCGTAAAAGTTTGCCCCGACTGGAGTTCAAACTTAAGTTAAATTATTAAAACATACGCGCTTTGCCCCCCCCCCTCCCCAACCTATGCTTTTCCCCTAAAATTGTAGTGTTAAAAACTTGGCTAGGCTACCCCAACCGAAGAAGTACCGGCCTACTTAGCCTAGCGCCTCGCGGAATGGGTACCGGTACCTACGTGTATTTCCATTCGTGCAGGAATGCATGCCTGAACTGAAACGGCTGTACTGTCCCTTGCAGCATTATAATAGCTAAGCCTACCTAGGTTCTACATTATAGGCATAGACCCAGGGATCTAGGCTAGTCTGAGGCTCATCCAATGCAATGCAATGCTCTGCATACAGCTGTCGGTGTCGGATCACATCCACATGAACATGATTGGGCGCTAGAGCCAGGTCTAGGGCCTAGGCCTTACTTGATCTAGCTGGGACATACGGCTAGGTCCTGGGTCTAGTAAGCGTCAACTGTTAACTTGCAGGTAGGCCCCTGGGCCTGATGGACCCACAACAGCTGTCAATCAATCTGACCTGACAAGAAGCTGAGAGAAGGCCTAGGCCTATTTATATTTTACGTTAACGGATGTGGTTTATATAGCCTAGGCCTAGGATAACCCTAAGAGTCAAAGGAAATGAAGCAATTGACAACACACTGGAGGCCTAGGCTACTAGGTACTTGTTGCACTTACTTGAAAGCTGACATAAAAAGTCGCACCGGGATTGACATACTGGAAATAGCAATCTTCTTTACCCGGGTCAATGTGCACTTTATAATCCATGGCCACTGCTGGGAGTGATTCATACCACGGGGCACTAACAGTTGATACGGCATCGCTTGTTTGTGGAAATTCGATTGTAATATGCAGAAGCAACAACGTGGCTTACAAAGCGCCTATCTTGATTGGTTTCCTCCTTTGGGGGTTTGTGCATCACGCTAAGTTGGTACTTCCTCTCGGAAAATGGGCGGTGGCCACACACCAGCAACTATAATAGCAGGCATATTTTTAGGCGGTGAAATTTGTAAACTTTTTATCACAGTCAAAACTCACAAGCATTAATTTATTGGCTAGTCCGATGGGCTCATGCTCATTCAAAAGGTTATTGCTGAAAGTTTCCCCCTCCCCCCCCAAACTTCTCAATCCTTAGGGGGCAAGTGTAGTGTGCAAGAGGGAAAGGGCAAATTTACTATATGCATGTCATCAAAAGGGTCTATGGCAGATAATTACAATAATTATTAATAATCAACTATTTTGCCTAGAATTATTTAAGGTTCTTTTGGGCATGTCATACTTGCAACCTATTAACAGCCACTTGCAGCGAGGGAGGTAACAAATAACATTTTGGAGGGTTGTTGACTTGTTGTGCACTCATTTCTATTTTATTTTTACGTAGTACATTTTTACTTAGTCAATAGTGTTTCTGGGAGAGACTGGGGGCTGTACCTTCTGCCAACTCGATCGCCCCCCCCCCCCAATCCTCCTCTGGGGGGTGAGACTTGACGCCAAATCCGCGTGGTTTGGTTGATTTCCATGCTGTATTCTGACAATCGGCAGACTCGGCGAATCTTTCGATTCAGTCTGCTATTTGGCTGTCGGAAACACTTCCGACAGTAGTAAATTCGTAAACAACAAAACCCTCACCATTTTATTTCTAACGATAACTAGAATCATATTTTGCTTAAATACCGGAAATTCGTGATTTGTTCTCCACACTACACTTATTTGATACTTTATTTAAGTTGTTTATTGTTGCACATACTTGTTTCCATTACTATTTTATTTATAAACAAGTATAAACAATAATAATAACTAAATATATACATTTTATTTAGTCTACCCATCAGTTATATAACCTGATTTTCAGTGGGGGACTTTAAATCAAAGCGACCAAGCCAACCCTTGCTGGCCAACCGACAGACAATCGCCGAGTGATCGACAATCAAACCAAGATCGATTTTTTTAATAGGAATATAGGCATCATGGTATGGACCGTAGCGAACACCCGCGATCAACCCAGAATCACAAGGCCGATAAAAAGAACAACTCGTGAAATTTATATGTGCTTCGTTGCTAGGACGGCTCCAAAGTCACCGTTTACAAACTCTAAGACAAGAACTGATGGACTGGAAAGCCAAATCAGAAGTTAAAAAACTTCTGACTTTAGCGGGAATCGAACCCTGGACCTTCTGCATTGGAAGCAGATACGCTAACCACAAGACCAACGAGCCAAGATAAAAAAACAAAACACGGCTGCACAAAAACTCACTGCCTTATAAATATGCGGCTGGCTAGTTTCTACTAACATAAGCATGGCGGTGGACACTAAAGATTTTATAACAAAGCTTCCGATTGGCTCAACAATGGTAAACTGCTTGCCACTGACGCAAGTCACGAAATGATTCCGAAAATCGGAAACGAAACTCGAGTCTCCCAAATGTCGGAATTGTTTCTTAATGGACGGAATCAGATTATTCATAACCACACGGAAGTTGAGGCCCGTCGAGTCTCACCTCCCTGAATTGGAAGCTGGAAGAAACCCTAGTGATCCAGGAGCCACACAATTAATTAATTAAACCAACACTCCTTCTGTTTAGTTTGTCATTTATTTACAAATCAACAATGAAAATCATTAAAATATAGCATAATTAGTAAGTTTATATAAAAATATTTGTATCTGTACCACACATGTATCATTCTTCATTGAAACACATTCAACAATCCAGCTGCTGAGAATTTGTAATTTGTAATACTGCATAATTTGATAACTAAAACAATCATAAGTGAGGTTTTGAAAAAGTAAATTACCTGTGGTCAATGACATTATGTGGTATATGCTGTTTGCTAGCTAACAATAACCGGTTGGCTAATTCCAAATGCACACTCCTCGGCAAATAGAAATGCACGTAGTAGGCCTGCGTGCATTTCCATTCGAGCAGGAATGCATGTCTAAACTGAGCCGGCGGTAGTCCGCTATCCCTAGCAGTATGATATTAGCTAACCCTACATTATGTGGTGATATGCTGTTTGCTAGTTTTAATGAGTGATGATATTTGTGAATACTATATTTGCAAACATATTATATTATTACACAGTCACCCATGATCTGAATAAAATTAGTAATTAGAATTAAAAAAAATAGGGACCAGTACCTAGATGAATTACTGCCTATTTTTTAAGAAAGTCAAGTACAATAGGTAGTACGACATTTGGCTGCGATAGATGTACATGGTGCATACCGTGGACGACGTGCAATTCGAATCTCTTTGCAGATTTCTTCACCACATCATAAGCTTCTTGGTGCTTTTCAGCTTTGTCATAAACAAGCCCCGGATTCGCGTTGATGATACAAACGCTACACGTGATATGCGAAGCGAGTTCGAGTATAGTGTCATGGGTCCAGTTCATGAGTTGTTCGATCTTGAGCCGGGGATCCCTCGCGTACCTGTACCTTCCGTCGGGCATCCGCTCGAGACCTCGCTGCAACAGGTGGTCGACGGTGTCGGGGGTCAGCGAACCTTTCGTTCCCTCGACGAGGCGAGTCTGGGCCTCGGCGTAGGTGTACGCGGGTGAAGTCTTGGGATCGAGCAGGGACATCGTGATGAACGAGTCGATGATGCGACCGCTACGGCGGACGAGCTTGATCGGGTTGTAAGAGTACGGTTTCATCGCGTCGATACCGATGTACTTGTCTACAGACTCGGGATAGACGCAAGAGTAGACGAACGACACGATGCTACCCATTGAATGTGACAGGAACGACACCTGAAGAGAATAAAATATTGTATTAGATAATTGCGCCAACAGGGTTAGCTTGGTAGCTTTAAATTAAGTCCCTAACTGAAATCAGTTATGTGACTGTGATGTACACTCTAAATAGTAAATACAAATTTATTTATTTGTATTTTCATTTTATAACAGTGAAAGAAGCTTTAAATTAGACTACTTTTACTTTAAATAGTCATACTTGTCCCTGGCTTTTTAGGGAAGCATTAAGCAAACAAAACAATGTTGAAAACATAATTTAAAATTGCTGTTGAAATTAAAACAATAAAAATAATGCAAATCATATGGCTGGTATGAACATGACACAAAAGCCAAAGGGAGAAAAGAACAAAACCAAGAGAAATCGCAAAAATCCAGGAAAATTCATATAAGGTTAAAATGCACAATTTTGATACCACACAAATGAAACAAACAAAAAAATAAAAAACTTTTTAGCCAAGCACAGAAGCTTAGTCTGTACAAATGACAAAAAGGAACTTTCAAGAAACGTAACGTGAAGTGAAAGTTACATAAAAATAAGTAGTTTTTCAGTTAAAGTTACTTAACACGTTAGGTTAGGTTGCTACTCAACACTGGATGGCTGTAACGACACAGCAATCTACCTACGTACCTTCTCCCAGCCGTAGTGCTCCATGATGCGTCGTACGAAGGAGACGTACTCTATGAAGTGGTAGCAGCGACCGGGATGAAAGTGTGAGGAGAGCCCGTGACCCGGGAAGTCCATGGCGAGAAGACTGACGTCGTCCGGAAGAAGGGGCGCCAGTCGGTTCCACGTGCCGGCATTATCCTGCCAACCGTGGAGACCCAGCAGTGGCTGTATGTCGGTCCTTCCCCACCACTTGCCTGCAGAAGAGGGGGGTGGGGACTGTCAATCAGGGAACAATTTTGGGTACAATACGAGAGTGTCGGGAGGGCTTTGGGCGGGGCAGTATCTACTAACTTTGGGCCGTGGTGGGCAAAATAAATAAATAAATAAATACGTATTTAGAGTCTACCCACTCAGTCACATAACTGATTTTCAGTGGAGGACAGTAAACCACACAATACAACAATACGCATACGCAATACCCAGAGTGTCGGGAGGGCTTTGGGGGGGGGGCAGTATCTACTAACTTTGGGCCGTGGTGGGCAAAATAAATAAATAAATAAAAACTGTATTTAGAATCTACCCCCTCAGTCACATAACTGATTTTCAGTGGAGGACAGTAAACCAAAGCGACCAACCAACCTGCAGGCCCCGAACTAATCGACGATCGACGAAAGAATGCAATTTTAATGGCTACGATAGGCGGATACGAAGAAATCACTATTTTTCATTTCCTACAATGATTAATTTTGTACGACGCAAAATGTCAATATTTGATAGCTATGGGTTTTTCCAGTAACAATGAAATACTTTTTGTCAGCCACGAAACGGTAGGTCTATTTCTAAAGCGTTAAAATTGGCCAGCTAGCATAGCCCTTTAGACCTGCTTTTAAATGGTTTCCGCTTATAATCGTTTTTGAAAAAAAGACAGCTTCAATTTTCATTGTTTCCTTACTAAATTGTTTAATAACAAAATTAGAATAGGCCTAACTATTCAATTGGCTTGACTGCCAAATGTAATGCAGCTTTGAGGAACCTTCAATGAATTTCAACCTTTTAAAAAAGTGTTTAAATAGTGTTAATGTAAAAAGAGTTTAATAAAAAATGTGATGCATGGAAAAGTGCTTAAATTCAATGGGTGCCCAGCCACTGCAACATCCTGGGCAACGAGAAGGGTGATTGACGCTAGCCAAGTTGGGCTCAAAGAAGTCTGCCCCTGACACGGTGAGTAAACTCCTACAACTCTGCCAAATACCTTGCCAAGGAGGGCCTCAAGACATCCTATGGAAGACTTTAAGAGGCCAAAATGTATCACAAACCATGGCGGGACGAGGTCCTCAAAGGGCCAGACAAATCCTGGACAAGAAAGGTGGCAACAGCGCAGTTCCGGCTGGCCACAGGACATGACGTCCTGCAGCACCACCTGAGTCGATTTCAAATCACAAAGGAACCAGCAACTTGCAAACTATGTACATCGGGTTTTTAGGACAGAGCGCACCTCTTCAGCTGCGCCGCACTTAAATCTGACATTGACGCCCTGCCAAATAACCTGAGCGGGCCAGAGAAGGAAGCACATATTTACTGGATAGCCAGGAAGAAAAATGATTGAAAAATCAAGCTTTCGGCATAGGAAAAAAAAAAACTGCCCATCAGTAGCCTACGACAGTCGGTGTGAGGTCATCTGAAACTCTTGTTTCGAAAGAAATATTTCTCATATCGTACTTTTAGGGCAACAAGAGATCACCTCTCCACGGCTAGCATAATATGTCTGTTCTTGGTCTTTTACTCACTTGCAGTTGGTCGCCAAGCATTGCTGAAGGCAGACATGGTTCACATTTGCTATTGTCTTTACATTACATGCACAAAAACAAAACTGCCAATTGCCAACAGTGACTGACACGAAAACATAATAAAAGGATACAGTAAACCAAAAAAGTTCATCCATTACAAAAAAGCATTTGTGAAGCGGCCTAGTAATTACATTTCTCGTAAGGGTCATATCTTGAATCAAATGTCCTGTTCAAGGGCTTGTACTTACAATGCAAAGCTGGCTTTAGTGTCATGCCAGTACTGAGTAGTGTTAACTTATCCCAAACTCAATACTATTCTTACATAGAGATTATGAGCAGAAATGTAATGTACTATTTACTTAATATACAAACATTCAATACAAATTTAAAAATAATTTTTGGTACAGTAAGGAGAAGAAATTAGTGAAAATAAAAGTAGCTTGATTTTTACAACCAAAAATACATTTGCATATTCATAATATCCATTTATTTGCTTCTTTCACATTTGTACAAATGTATAAAACAAGTCAAGGACAGCATAAACATAAAATAGAATTCATTATTTAACATTGTTCAAACATTAAAAATACTCTAAAACTGAATAAAAATTAGTTTTACATAGAAAGTGTAGACCTAATATCATCAAATATTGTCAAAAATATCATTATTGAAAAAATGTAGGCCTACATAAAACAAAATTTTATATTTCTCTCTTTAAAAGCCGGTCTAGGTTTTCCTGCCTTCTGAGAGGAAAACAATAAACACACATTGAATAAAGTTTTAAAGCAGTAGACCTAATACGATCAACATAAATTTACGTTTGTGGAATTTAAAGCAAACGTTCTATTAACAGGTCAGTGTGTGATTTAAAACCATTGGCAACTAAGCCTACACTAGGGTTGCACAGTTAACTCGGTTTGCTCAGAGAGGGAATATGACAATGTACAAATTGTGTCTATTGCCCATGCACAAACTACGGGCTACTCTATTTTAAAATGTTAAATGATAAATGTCAGAAAAAACATCAGACTCGTGGCCATTCGTGGAATTAAAGCTGTCATGATCAAACATCTGTAGTAAAATAAGTATTTTAAAGCATTTTCATGTTTGCCGATTAGGTCAAATCAAAAGGTTAACGGCTAATTTTACATACTATTATAACTAATGACATTTTCCATTGGCATACACTGTGCACCACATATTTTGCACTGAAATGTCACTGTGCTGCGGCACAACTGCACTTGACGAGTGTAGCACTATAGAGCAAACCTCAATGGAAAACACCTAAAAAAACGGAGCAAAAACGTGGAAAATAAGCGAGATATTCAAATAAGTAGCAGGTTTGAATGACGTCGGGTATTACCGGGTTGCGCAGGCATGTCTTTAAAATAATTCCTTTTTGTTGAGAAAGATGTGAAAAACAGTACATAAAATCGATCCTCTCTGTGCACTGGCAGAAAGCAGTGTGGCCAATGGAATATAACAATCACAATCATTTCACACTCTACAAGCCAGTATGTACATTTAACAGAAAATGCAATTGACCATAACTCATAAGAATAAACTTAACAAACTATGTCAAAAATAACAATTATTCAATGAAATATTAATTAAGAGGGAATGGGACACATTATTTTGGCAGTGGGCACAATAGCTATTCGCTCAGCCGGTAAGAAGCCGACGTATCTGAAACTTTACACAGTTGTCAATAAAGCATACGTGGACAGCTCTACAGTCGTAGATTATCAATATTTTATGTTTATCAGCCAGGATCAATCCACGAATGTGGTCAATTTTAGACTTTTAAAGAAAATCCCAAAACATGAACATTAATTTAATTGTTATTAACAATTTGTGTGGCTCGTTGGTCTTGTTGTTAGCGTATCTGCTTCCAATACAGAAGGTCCAGGGTTCGATTCCCGCGAAAGTCGGAAGTTTTTTAACTTCTGATTTGGACTTAAGTCCATCAGTTCGTGTCTTAGGAGTTTGTAAATGGTGACTTTGGAGCCGTCCTAGCAATAAAGCACATAATAAATTCAGAGTTGTTCTGAATCGGCCTTGTTGATTCTGGCGTTGATCCGCGGGTGTTCGCACTGTCCATACCACTGATTGCTATATTTCCTATTAAAAAATCAATCTTTGTTTGGTTATCGCTCACTCGTCAATTGCGTCGGGGCCTACAGGGTAGGCTTAGTCGCTTTGATTTATTGTCCCCCACTGAAAATCAGTTATACAACTGAGTGGGTACTCTAAATACAATTTATTTATTTATTTAATTTAAAAATAATTTCTTGAAAAGTGTTTCTGTAGAGCCTTATGTTTCCGCTTCCTTGACAACTACGGTACCAAAAATTGTAAACAACAGTTGTTTAAACACAGTTACTGTGATGTGAGTGAGCCGAGCAAACAGGAATTTGCTTAAAACTCATGCCCTATAATATCCTCTTAGGCAGAATATGACAGGGTAAAGAACTTAACTATTATTTAAGTACAGTAACATATTGTTCAATGCATATTTCAATGAGTTCACTGATAATCAAACTGGTTCTGTAATCTCTAAGCCTACGAGTAGCATCTAGCTTACTATTTTTGGAATATTACACACTAGGAAAGGGACATTTTCTTGGGGGTGACAGAACATTTACATGTCAATTTTTTTCATTGATTGGAGGCGTTGGTGTATCATGTTCATTTTTCAAACAATTCAGAAATTACAAAATCTATCCCAACCGGGGTTTGAACCCGGTTCGATTACACCCGGGGAGATTAATTTAATCTCTGGAATGTATTGAAAATGAATAATATTTACAATTTTCTCTGATGGAAGAAACTATTTTAAACACTGTATGCGGCCGGCTGGCAGTCGTCGAATTGGTCATTAACTTTTTACAAAGAATTACAGTAATTACGTGGGATTAGCAGAACATAAAAAAACAAGAATGGTAAAAGTTATTAAAATGTGAATACTCATTTCTAATGTACGCCTACTATGAGTATGCCCTCATCAATCTTCGAGGTACCGGTACATCCTTATTGTCGATCCACATACTCACAGCGTGCACTTATATTCTATGAGTTATACTGTAATATCAATGCATTGATACACCTACATGAGCCTTGTTATGACAGCGTCTCGTTTAGTTCACAAGATTCACAAGAGTAAAGACAATTAAAAACCTACAACCTATTAAAAAACAGAGCACAAAGCAGAAACAAACACCTGAGTGAAAGAATGAGGAAAGTTTTCATTGGGAAGTGCCAATGAAAGGGACTTTTTTGTTTCACTTCCCAGTGTTACAAAGAGTTCATGAAACTAATATTTATATCCTATGTCTTACGTTTAATTAATGTTCATTTTATAAAGTAGCTTTAGAGAGGTAATGAGGATTGCTTAAGTATGCATTGTAAAAAAATGGTTCTTATGCATTGTAGCCCTTAGCCATTGGCGGAGGGAGAATAATGTATAGAATAAGTTCCGGTGTTGGTGAAAAAATTTAAACTAATAAACCACATCGTCTTCTTTTGTCTCGAAGAATTTGTTTATAAGCGGAGCGACAAGTTCGGGATTTCTCAGATGAACGTGATGCGTTCCGTCTACCACATGGTACTCAAACTTCTTTGCGGACTTCTCGATTATGTCTAGCGACTTCTCGTACAATTCCAGAGCCCACGGTTCGCTCGTGAAACTCTTTGCGGCTCTGATGTTGAGGATCTCGCACGTGATCTGAGTGGCGAGCGCGTTCACGTTATCTTCCGAGAGGTTCCCCCACGAGAACGTTTTCCAACGCGGGTCGCGACTGAACGTGACGCGTTCGCCGTCCGGTGAGTTCACGGTTCCCCTGCGTAGGATCACCTCGGCCGCTTCTCGATCCAACGAACCGTGGCTCCCGTTCGAATAGAGGTCGATAATCTCGTCGTGGGAATAAAACGGTTGCGATCCAATATCCTCGAGTTTCTTTTCGAAAGACAAGTTAAAATCGATGACCCTACGAGCGTCTTCCGCTACCGGAGGCAACGTAGGTATGAGTGCCCCTCTGATGTCGTCAAGACTCACAAACTTATCGACCCCATCTGGAAAACTCGCCGCGTAGGTGTACCCTATGATGCTACCCATAGAGTGGCCTATGTAGGAGACCTTCTTGTTCCAGTCAAAGTGCCTGACGATGCGCCTGAGGTTTACAACGGCGTCTATGTAGTTATACGACTGGCCCAGAGGGTAATGTGACGACTTCCCGTGCCCGACCATTTCTAGGGCCAAGAGGGATTCGTTGTGAAGCAACGGAACGAGAGTGTCGAACGATCCGGCATTATCTTGCCAGCCGTGCAGCATTAGAACCGGTTGCACGTCCGTGCGTCCCCACCATTTCCCTGTAACAGGGGGATCGCACGTTAATGAAGGAACCAAACAATTCTTTTTATTGGTTACATACCTCACATTTATGAATACCGTGGAGTTTTTAACAATTCATTCAATTTAATACAGGGTTGCAGAAAAAATGACAGATGTCATGATTTTTATTTTAATACAGGGTTGCAGAAAAAATTACAGATGTCATGATTTTTATAAGTAGGTATATCACGGCATTAAAGAAACTTTACAATGTAATAGGCCCAAATATGGTGATTGATTCACATACTTTATTGAAAGGTGCCAGCATAGGCAGCATAGAATGTCATATTAGGTATGTACGACATGTTTACGAACTTTGAATGAGATTGAAAAAACTTCAATATACGTAATTGCCTAATATCCAATTAATATTATCGTCAATGACAGTTCAAAAAGCTGGTTTGACTTTGAAGGGCATGCCGACTGTTGGATCATTATGTGGCATGTGTCACTTTTTTTTAGGGAATATAAGCAGGAAATTGTCACAACAAGCAATAACAAATGGCCGCCTAGTTGTTTTTGTTTCAGCTTGTATTCTCTATAAAAAATAAATTATAATCTTTCTATAATTTATGACTAATATTGTTTTACCTGTTAATGCTGCGTGTCATGACATTAGCTTTTATCAGTTCTAACGAGATCTTCAGTACTTTCTTGAGATCCAATACGTTCTTCTATCAAACTCTCTCTCTACACTCACTGAGGAAGGTCACGTGGACCGAAAACGTTTTCATTATGTAGTTCATTTGTGAATTTGTGTTTATGTTATCTTTCGCGGCACGCCTTCTCCATTTAAGGTAAGTTGTTGACCGAACACTTGATTTTCAT
>JAMZAV010003111.1:0-70299 GCA_024449915.1 Sweltsa coloradensis
ATTTTAATGAGACGATTTTAAATTTTTTCAAATACAATCAGATATTTCACTGTTAAAAGATATTTTATTTAACTTAATATGAGACGTTAAGCAATATCCAATCAATTAAAAAGTGATATTTCTATACTACAGTACTTTATCGTAATCTTTACCAAACTATAAAACAATATAAAATAAACATTTTTTAAATGTATCTTTTTACATGTATATATGTATTTTTTACCAGTGAAGCATCCAATGATATTCTGTACTAGTATTATCTGCACTGTTTATTGAGGGTATTCCCTCAATTGTAGTGTAGTTTGTAAATATATAGTGATGTTTATAGAAATATGTAATGTAGGGCCCGAAATTACATTTTGAAACTTAGAATAGTTTCTCGATTTGGTTGGTCGGGAAACACTCCCGTAGGTGGAATTGTTAATATTTAATACAATATTCAGAAGTTAAAAATCCATCCCGATCCGGGTTCGAACCCGAGTCTCCCACATTCCAGGTAGACGCTTAGCCAAAGACCACCGAGACGGTAACTATTTAACTTCTGAATTCGCTCATACCTACGTAAGGTAATGGACATTATAAATAATGTTTGTTTGGTCAGTTCAAAGGCAACATATATTCGTTGCAGTACTCTTCCATCCAATCGATCTATAATGCAACTACAATTCATAAGCTAAATATTACCGTCTCGGTGGTCTAGTTGACTAAGGCGCCTTATTTCTCTATGAAGGTGCCTACCTGGAATGTGGGAGACTCGGGTTCGAACCCCGATCGTGGATTTTTTTTAGTATTTTTTTTTTTTACTTCTGAATTGTATTAAATATTGAGAATAGTTCCTTGGGTAAGAGTAAAAAGTGAAGCAAAATGTCCCACCTGTATATGTTGTATGGAGTCTATGATGCTGCCCTCCTTGACTCTCTTGATAAACGCGTAGCCGGCCCCGTTGTCAGTGATGGTCAGACCTAGGGCGTCGTCTGTCTTGGTGATTTCAATCTCCTTCGGCCGACCTGGAACAACACATACGTTCAACATGCGGTAATCTTAAGGCTGTTCCACCCTGTTTTTCCATTTTCTAAAATATGCAACTATGTAAAAATATAGTAAATGAAATTGAAACCTGATACTATTAGAACACCAAACAATGTTTTTTCAAATTTTTCTGATTGGGCTATACGGCAAATATTGCATCTTCAAAATAGTTTCAAACTGCAATTACATCTAGCACAGCGCTCAACGTAGATAGTTGTGTTTCTGTGAGATTAATGTTTGACTGTTTTTCTTGAACTTATCAAAGAGAAAACATGGGATTTTTTGGAACCGTGTCTCCTGCGAATTTTTCCGTTTTCCGGTACAAATTGACAAAAAATACCGGTTATCTAAAAAATTCGTGGAACATACAAAATTGATGAGAGATGAGAACACACAGCCTTAACCCTTCGAGCCAATCAGCATTAATCAGCTAATTCAGGACATTATTTAAAAGAACTTTGTGCGGAAAAGTGTTTTAAAAAATAGTTAAATCCAAAATGCGACATCGTTTTCGCGACGTACTAGACAGTGTAGGCAGAAAGCTGCAAATATATTCTTGTAGTAAATTCAAGAGGATTATATAGGATATGAGTTTCTGTTCGCTATCGGCTGACTCAAATCATATAACTATCGCGGAGTGGAATTAAATGGCTCTTTTAGGGGAAAAAATTGAGACATGCTTACAAATTATTGATTTTCACGATTTTAGGTATTGCCAAAAGTCCAAAATTTTGAACATTTTCTTAATTTTTTTCTGGATAATCTACAACTGAAAGGATGTCCATGTATTGCATAATTTTCTAAAAACGCTCATTTTTATATAAGTATATTGCATAAATTCCTGGCTCAACAAATATATAGTTAGTTATATTTCCTGAAAGAAAAATGTGTCCTATTCCTTCTTTATTTTTATTTTACTTTTATTCTACTTCTTGTTAGAGAGTAAAGCCCCCTTATGCACGTGTCCGACCATCCATCTGTGTAAGCCGCGTCTCACGATTTAAACCAAACATCAACTCCGATAAATATTCAGTATTCAGTATTTATTGGCATTATACATATTAGTGTTAATTACAATGCGTTGTACATTTCACAATATAACAATGAATGGTATATAAAATAGCTTTTAAACGTATTGTATGATCATTTAGTTTTTACATTTTGGTGCATACATAAGTCAGAAGACTTGTGAGTGTGCACCATATGTTTATGTTTGCCTTTATAACTAGGAGCTATAATTAATTCTACATACTAAGTTAACATTATATTTTAAGAAAAGTAGGATTTAAGTTTATTTAACTTACAATATTTAGGGAAGCATTCTGTCTCAAGCATAATAACGTAATGAACATATATATACGTTGTTTTTGATAGCATTGCACTTCAATCTTCAACAAGGATTATACAAAAGTGATAATGACTTTTATTTTTTTATTTCATTCCACTGACCCGTACATTGTACATATATGGGACATAATACATAATATCAGCATAATACATGGCAGTACTAGTACAAGGAAATAATAATAACAAATACACAAACACATATTAATACAAAATATGAATAACAGATGCATATATTATCAAACTTTAATGATTTAAAATTTATTTTTTCGTGGAGATAGTTGTGTAAAGTAGCCTATCCGGCATATATATTTTTTTAAACAGAGCTAAAGTGAAAAAAGGTATGGTATTCAAAAATTTAAATTGACCTTGAAGTCGAGGGGGGGGGAAGCCTTTTTGTATTCGAAGTTTTTGTGTACTCGACACCTCCACAATTAAGTGTTTTTATCACTGTAAAGAAACTTCCACCTTTCCCTTTCTTGACCTTGGCTAGTTCTGTCCAGCACAGTGGTGTCCTCCCCACATCCCCTAGGCTAGAGTGGCTCATTATGACCTAACGGTTGACGCGCCCTTTAGAGGAAGCAGGTGTGATTTGATGTTTGTCCTGTAGCCATAAATCATTACATCTGAATACAACTTGGCATAATTGATAATGAAGGACATCTGTACGCCCCTATCATTTCCGTCATTTCCCTTCCATGTGTAAGGAGTACTTATGGGAGAACCATCTACAAGTGCCGTGTTAGTTTCACGTGCTTTACAAGGCTCTACGCGGCACGAGACTTCCACAAAGATATCAAGTGTTTTAGCAAAATATTTGCTAGCGTCGACGCCTTTTCTTGTTGTTAAAAAATGTAAAAATAACAAGGATAAAACAACAATAAATAAATAAATATCAGATTTTCAATATTTATTATAAACCAATCAGAAAATGCAAAGTTATTTGGGTTTTTTGACCATTTTGACCGATTCTAAACTCTAGAAAATTGAAATTCTTTTTTGTTTATTTTCTATAATCAATTAATGGAAAAGTGCTATGGTAGATGCAATCATAATAAACTTTTACACAATGTAAAATTACAAATAGATGCGACTAAATTTAGTGAGTAATTTTAATGCGCGTAAAATGAGTATGCCTACCTCCTATAAATCCAAATAAAAAAATATTTAAAATATTTATGCTAAATCACGATATTATGTAGGCACTAGCTACTGGCAAGTCTAACAATGGTCTATGCAACTGTATAGAGGTGCGTAACTAGCATGGTAACTAGGTTAGTTGTGTTTCTAGTTGTCACTTTGCTTTTATGCATAGATACTAATAAACCTAACCCTGCTTTCACGAATGTATGCAAAAAAAATTTTTTCTAGAAAATGTTTAGTAAATTGTTATAAATTGAATCAATTAAGTAGTACTTTGTACAAGTTAAGTAAATAGTTAAATAGTTAATTGATGTGAATTAACCGGTTGCTGTTGCTTTGTTGTTTTCACTAATTCATTTTTGCTAGTTAAAAAATATTAATACTCTAGGTCTAGAGAGCATGTTCCCGTTTTGTAAGAAGAAAAGGAATTTAGGTAGGAATTTGAGTTAGCAACAAAGTAACGATTCTTCTTTTTGTTTTTTGAAGTATTTGTCCAAGACTGTGCCAGGTACTTTAATTTTTTTATATATAATAATTATATATAAATAAATAAATAAAATACATACATACATACATACATACATACATACATACATACATACATACATACATACATACATACATACATACATAAATAAATAAATAAATTTGTATTTGCAGTCTACCCACTCAGTAACAGAACTGATTTTCAGTGTGGGACATTAAATTTAAAAGCCGACCAAGCCAACCCTGTAGGCCCCAACACCATCGACGAGCGAACAATGACTTACTATAGATACCGGCAAATTTAAGTTGGAGATACCGATCAATCAAGCTGGACACGATTTCACCCACAGACAGAACCAGAATTAACGAGTCTAATTCGGAACAACCTATAGAATGTAATTATGTGCCTCGTTGCTAGGACGGCACGTCCCAGGAATTGAACCTAGGACTTCTGTATTGTAAGCAGGGACCTACCCATTACCAACCAGCCACACAATTGAGAAAAGCACTGCTGCCAATTTGCAATGTCAAGCCTTCTGCCTTCTGTGTTCGAATCCAATTATTTAAATACATTTCGCTTACATAATGGCGGGAAGTATATATGAAACAAATGAATCGCCTTCCTCATTTGCAATCAACTTTCATCTTTCTTGTGCAGCGGTGTTTGTGTTACAATACAAAGAAAGTGTTGTTCTAAAGGAGATGTCGTATCTTGTTAGTTAACACTGTGTCACGGTCGACGGTCACAAGTGTTAGGTCACAGGTCTACTATGACGGCGCGTGAAGAAATACACCAAGACGCATGGTTCAAATTCTTTGGAATATCGAGGAATTCCTGGTGAGATGTAATAATTGGAGCAGTGGTTTCACCCAAGAATTATTAGCTACCGTCAGGAAGGCCGGCTAGCGTCACCCAAACTTCAAATATAAACAACGAGATTCCTCCACCAAATACGAGATTTGAACGTTGAAAAAGAACGTATTATTTTATTTTTAGATTATTCTTGGATGATTTTTTGATTAAGAAGCTTCGCCCCCTCTTTTGGACACAACCATGCATGTTCTTTTTTATAATGACGTTTCATGAATAAATGATAACCCTACCATGTATATAAATTGAGAGTGTGTCAAATATAAAATAAAATTTGATTAATGAAATAAATAAAATAAATAAATTTTATTTAGAGTCTGCCCACTCAGTTATATAACTGATTTTCAGTGGGGGACTTTAAATCAAAGCGACCAAGCCAACCCTGCAGGCCCCGACGCAATCGACGAGTGAGCGATAAACCAACCAAAGATCGATATTTTTAATAGGAAATATAGCAATCAGTGGTATGGACAGTGCGAACACCCGCGAATCAACGCCAGAATCAACAAGGCCGAATCAGAACAACATTGAATGAATGATATAAATAAATATATATAATATAAAAAGAAATAAAATGAATAGGATACACGTTAAAAAAAATAAAAAATAAAAATAAATTCCTTATTTTAAAC
The DNA here is from genome assembly GCA_024449915.1 of Sweltsa coloradensis. Classification (NCBI taxonomy): domain Eukaryota; kingdom Metazoa; phylum Arthropoda; class Insecta; order Plecoptera; family Chloroperlidae; genus Sweltsa; species Sweltsa coloradensis. Next base: position 5,506 of record JAMZAV010003111.1, read on the forward strand.
TTTAAAAACGTAATAAAGTCAAATTAATCGTAAAAAAGTGGTCGATCGTCGTCAATCAAGACTTTCCCGTTTTTTTTAGTAAGTAGAACTTACGAAATTTTCTCGATTTTTTTGGTCGGGAAAACCCTTTGAGATGAAATTTTGTTTTTATGGAAATAAATTTCAGAAATTAAAAAATCATCTCAGGGGGGGGTATGGGTTTGGGGTGCTTCCTTTCCCCCTAAGCTATAAAAATTTTTGATTGTTGGTGAATTATACACGAATTTTCGGTACCTTACAGCTGAGAGAGTTTGTAATTTTTGGATTGTTTCCCCTAAATTTCGCTAGCCGACTCTAATTCTGTTCGTGCGGTCGAGTGTGGTAGTATAGTAGGACGCTTCCTGCCCCAACTCCTCGCCTAACATACCCATATGTTTTCCCCTGCAGACCAGGCATCTATAGGCAGGGGTTTATAAAGCATCTAGAGTATTCCCCATACAAAATGCAGACGCATAGAGAAATGGTTTAAAGAAAAAAGGCAAAAAAAAAATTATAATTTTATATTGATAGGCCTAAATTTATAATTCAAAACCAAATTAAGAAAAAATCAAATTCTTTTTTAAAATTTTTAAAATACAACAATTTTCCCTTTTAAATTTAAATTTCCTTTTTTCCCCAGTGGAAAATATCAAATAAATAATTCGGATTTAGAGTGTACCACCCCCCCCCCCCCCCCCGTCACAGAAATTGATATTCAGGGTTCTCATATCAAGGGTCTCGACCATACAAGAATAATATACTCGCTCAAAACGAATACGTACGCTTTGTAAAATCACAAATCTCAGGTTTTGATACGTAGCGGTGTCAGGGTCAGTAATAAATTTCATAGGATGTGTGATTGTTTTATTTTAGTTTAGAAAAAGTTTGAAGCTTAAAAATAAATACAATAGGTGAATGAGAAATTATAAAAATCTGTTTGGCCGGATATAAACAATATTATCATTGGAGGAGCGTTTCAGCGAGCGTTCAGCGAGTCGAAGCGAAGATTCCATTTCATACACTGGAGAGAAAAAAATTCCGGAATGTTTTTTTTGTTTTTTTTTTTTCTTTCTTTCGTTCTTTTTTTTGTATTTTTGTGTGTCTGTGAACACGATGCCGGCTAAACCAATACTCCAATTCCGATGAAATTTTAGGAGGTCTATGGAAATCCTGAACGAAGGAACTGCACGAGGGAAAAATTGATCAAAAAAAATTTCTCATGAAAATCGCAATTTTTACGATTTTGTTCGATTTTTGATAAATTTCTTCTACTTATAACACCTACATGCTTATCCGATTGTATGATTTTTTCACGAACCGAATTTTATGAATTAATGATATTCGTGTGAAAAATTGAGCGCAATCGAAAATTATTTTCTAATGAAAAAATCGAAATTTTTACGGGTTTTTCTTTTTTACAAACAATTCTTTGACTTATAAACACCCCAGACATGCTTATCCGATTGTAATGATTTTTTCACAGAACCGTAATTTCATGAATTTATATATTCGTGGAAATTTGAGCGCAATCGAACAATTATTTCTTATGAAAATCGCATATTTACGATTTTTTTATTTTTGAAATTTTCGATTTACTAAAAAATTAAAAATTTAAGTGGATTTTTATTTAATTTAAATTAATTTTTAAAAAAAAATCTTTACTTCGTTAATGATTTTTTTCACAGAACAACAGAAAATCGCATAACACGTGGCAGCTCAATACACAATTACGATCATACCATTACAAGCGGCGGGAACGTAAGGTTTTCCTGTGTTATCAACATCACTGTGTAAGAGGACACTAGGCTTCCAGAATAGTTAAACAATCAAAAACACAGTTTGTGGCAGTGAGTGTCCCCCTTCATGTTTGATTAATATTGGTTTTAGGGCGCGTTCAACCGTTAGGTCATAATGCGCCACTCTACTAGGTGATTCAGGAGAAGAACGACAGCTCCGCCACATTCAAAGAGGGGAGGCACGTTTTCACGTCTGTCGGTCCGTTCGTCGTTGTAATCTTTCGTGTCGTTGTCGTTGAGACGGAAAGGTCATAGGGAAGGGAAAGGTCCCGCGACCACGACGACTGCCAGAGCTCGCCTCTAGTTTCTAGAAGTGAAACAAAACACTCCCCTACCAATTACCTGATGTTTGCGAGATGTACTTTGCCTCTTTCACATCAGAAGTTTAAAATCTTTTGTCTATAGCGAGTTACGAACCCTGGACCTTCTGCAATGGAAGCAGATACTCTAACCTCATGATAAATATGTATTTAGTTCGCTGCGTCTGTGTGGGAAGGTGGTGGTGAAGAGGGAGGAACTCATGCACCTGATGGCTAATCTTTCCCCGACCTCGACTTTATACACTTTACAATGTAGAGCAAAGTAGTATCTTGGGCACGTCCGGCAAAAAAGAAAACAATGGAAAGTTAAGTTACTTTTTTGCTAAAAAGGAAATGAGCCGTTCCTAGTTTCTCAAAAGGGACTTATTTCCTTCACGTTCCTTATACCACATGATTTAAAAGAATATTAATGTGTATAAGAGTAATTCATCATTACTTATTTATTAAAGTGAGTCCCAGGTCATCTGTACCTGAGGGTGGTTGGCGCATTTTCGAAAAAAAGGATTCACAAGATATTTGTCATACTGCCGTTTACGATATCAGGTACTGGAATTCGACGGGATCGTTTAATCGTTCCATGTTCATGATCTAAGAGAAAAGAAACGCGTTCCCACAAAAGTTCCTGAAAAAGGAACGCGTTCCTCCCAATATTGAAGGTCGAGTAGTGTGGGTAGGTTAGGGGGTTAGTTCAATGGGAAAAAGGTGTAAAGAGGGGTGGAAACTCAGATCAATATGGGTATAATCTTTCCCTGACCTCGGACTTTACACGAACAAGGTAGTGTAGTGTAGAATAGTGCAGGGTAGGGTAGGTTAGCGAGGGTTAGCTAGGGATACCTTCGAAGTGTTCCATACCGTTCTGTGCCCACGGAATTTATGAGTCGTCCAGGCCTATCTGTCTCCCAGAAGTTTCCCCATGGTCACCTTGTGTGTGTTAAATGTGCAGAAAAACCAAGGTAGTGTAGTGTAGAATAGTGCAGGGTAGGGTAGGTTAGGGGTAGCCTAGGGATAAACGAAGTGTTCCATACCTTTTCTGTGCACGAATATGAAGTCGTCCAGGCCTATCTGTCCTCCCAGAAGTTTACCCATGTCCACCTTATGCGTGTTTAATGTGCAGAACAAGATCTGCAACATAGAACAAGATTACAAATTACAATCACATTATTACAAACATTAAAATGTAATCAATACAATATTACAATAATACGTTTCATATTCTAAAGTATCACAATCAGGGAACGAAGCTGCCATATAAGCACCACTCTAATGTCCGTCCGTGTGCGCGCGCGTGTCTGCACCGTGACACACTGTCACGTCTCACGATATAAACCGAACTCGGCATCCGATTGACAAGCGGTTTTTTGTGTTCGCATTGCCCTTTTACTAGGATGATACAGAATGATGTTGGTGGCCCTGGGTGTAAGAGGGGCTGACCTACCCCCCCCCCCCCCCCCACCAGAAAGTTTGGTAATTCATGTTCTCGTAACATAGATGTTAAATATTATCATTGGCTTTGTAACCACCATCATTACAAACACACACAGAAAATGATTTTTAGTGGTGAGACATTAAATTTAAAGCCGACCTAGCCAACTATGTAGCCGCCGACACCATCGACGAGCGAACAATGACCGACCGGCATATTTAAGTAGGAAACACCGATCGATCAAGCTGGACACGATTCCCCTTTTTTATAATTGATTCATTTATAAATTACATTTAATATACTTTTCGAATTTGTTACCAAAATTGTTGTTTTAACTTTTAATGCATTTGTTGTAGTAAATTAGTTTTTCAAATATTTACTTAAACTGTGGTTCATTGTTGTGTCTGCATCTATGTAATTAGATTTATTTCGTTGTCGTCCCTTTGAAAATAAGTTTGTAACTGAATAGGATAGACGTTAAAAAAATTAAAAATGTCGATAAAATAACTCCACTCCCTCTTTTTGGTAACGTGCACCTAGAGTTGGCGCCCGGATTCAGATCCCGTCGATACCGGAAATCCCGACTTAAGTTTTTTCTCGGAGGGATTGAGTCCGCTCAAACAGCCCTCGGTTATCCCTTTACAATTGTCTTAACTCCAAAGTACCTACAGTTAAGACACCTGGGCCCCGATTCGTGTAGGCTACTTTTATCCCGGGATATGCAGAGTTAGGTTGGATAAGCGCGGGCTAGCTCCAAATCGAATTCATGAAGACTTATTACCGCCTTGCCTGGGGGATAAAAAAATACGTAAACAGGACATTTTTGATTTTGCGTCTAAACCGTCCTTATCCCGATTCCCTCTTATATATCCCCTATCTATATATCGCCTTATCCCGGGATTAATTGTAAATGAATCGGGCCCCTGACGAGGGGCACCCTAGGCAGATTTCCCAAGAGAAACTGAAATGTGATTATAATAAACGTAACCTCGCGGCTTCGAGCTCATAGGAGGGACATCTTTCTAGTGTTGCAGCTAGCGAAGTTACCAAACTTATAATGGACCATGATAAACATTACGGCGAGGTGGGTAGATCATGAGAGCGCTCGGAGAAGGATGACTCGAACAATATCCAACACAAAAAAAGAAACAAAACTGAGACCTTGGATTTGGCCGTGTCGACCGAAACAAGTCGTAATTGAAGCTAGACTGACTGACCTGTATACGAGTGAGTTGGTCCTCCTACATAATAAGATTTATAATCTATCTCTAGACGGAGACCCAGTGGCGCCGGGGCCCGGAGGGGCCCGGAGGGAGCACTTCCCCCTGCGGAATCAGGACCGGGACAAGACTGTAGTTTTGCCCCCCACACCCTTAAGGCTATTCGACAGCGTTTTTCTATTTTCCAAATATGCTACCAAGTCAAAATATAGTTAATGGCTTTCGAACCTGGCTATTTTAGAAAATCAAAAATATTTTTTTTTAATTTTTCTGATCCGGGACACGGCTAAAATAGCCACCTCAAAGTAATTTCAAACTTCAATTCGCCAAGGCACACCATTCAACGTAGGGTGTTGTGTTTTTTTGTGCATTAATTTTCAACTGGGTTTTCTATAGACTGACTGAGAGAAAATATATTTTTTTACTAACAATTGTCTTTTCTGCGATTTTTTTCATTTGGCGGTACAAATCGGTAAAAAAAATACCGCCAAACGAAAAATTCGCAAGAAAGACAATTGTAAAAAAATCCTTTTTCTCTCAGTCAGCCTATAGAAAACCAGTTGAAAATTAATGTCACAAAAACACAACACCCTACATTGAATGGTGTGCCTTGCGAATTGAAGTTTGAAATTATTTTGAAGTGGCTATATTGGCCGTGTACCGGTTCAGAGAAATTTGAAAAAAATATTTTCGATTTTCTAAAATAGCCAGGTTTCAAAGCCATTAACTATATTTTGACTTGGCAGCATATTTTGGAAAATAGGAAAACGCGGTCGAATAGCCTTAACCTCAAACAAGAGCATCGTTGAATTTTAAAGTGGAAAGATTATGTAAAATGTGGATCTTCAAAATTTTATAAATCGACTTAAACACGCTAAAATTGTGTAAAATGTAGTAAGAGACCAGCATTTTCAATGTAAGAAATAAATTAAAATCTGGGGCTATTCAACCCCAGACCCGCACTTCTTGGGAGCCATTCCCCAGACTCCCCGTTTAGCCAGAATACATGCTTCTTCCGAAACATTTTCTTTCATGGACAGTTATAGAAATTTGTTATTGCCCCCCCCCCCCCCCCCCCCCCCAATACCAGAATACACTTTTGTCACCACTGTAATAGGCCGTCTATCATGTATCTTTATGTACAGGCCGTCATCAGAGGCCATATCAACGTGAAATTATCACCAGGTGACGAAAAGTTCGGACAACTTCAACTACGAGTCATTTTAATTTTCGTAATAATGTGTAGGAATGCGCAAAAGACCAATAAAGACCAATTTGCAAATGAATAAGAGGTTATATTTATCAGTCTAAAATAAGGACATCAGTGATTTTCTAAAGAATTAATTTTTAATTTATATAGACTAGAATTGGTTTTGAACAATAACGTAATTTTCTGCAATTTTCACGCGCTAATGCGAGTACGTTAATTGATTTGGAATGAGTAATATATAACATAGATTGCTTCGTTTTTATTTTCACGGATGGGGAAGGGGGGGGTTATCTTCAGCCCCCCCCCCCCCCAGAGTATGACTAATTCCAGAACTAACGGTCATTAACTCCCATTTCATCTGCACACGCAGTCTCATTATAATAAAATATGCATAATTCAAACCGTGCTTTTTTTACAACATGATTTTTGTTTTAATTTTAAATATTCTTTAGGGAATATGTTGATTGTGGCGTACCTAGAATTTGTATTCTAATTAGTGATGATTAGGCAATTATACAATAAAACATCAATTCCTGGCGTTTTTATTTTTTTATAATTAGGTAACACTGTGTCGTGAAGATTATTAAATTTATTCTAACACAAAAAACTATTTAAATAACAGGGTCTACTTATTTTAAGAAACCAAATTCACTGATTTTTCATAGGATTTTCAAATTGATACCCATATTTTTTCAGTCTGTAAATTTGTCTGATTGAGAAAATGTAGGTCTATGACCTATATTTTTTCATTCAACGTTGAGATCGGATCGGCAACCATGGTATATTTAAGTTAGGATCCGGGGGCTTAAACCTGGAATTGTTTTGAGTTTATAGATTTGAATTTTTTAGTTTTAGAGATTTTTTATATAAAAAATAAAAAAATCAGAAATATATCAGGGGTATTACACTGGGGTCGCCGCCAACTGGCTAAAGTTTTTGGTTACAACCAGAACTGAGCAGAACGAATGTGCGCATGCTCAGTACCATAATAACAATCCAACCCGAGGTTTCAGTCAGCAGTTCATAGAAAATTCTCTATCTAGGCAATTGTAGCCAACTGCGAAGTACCCTTATCCGCCTTTTGCCTTTCTCGTCGACTAACTCTATAAATGTCATGTTCTCGTGTTGTCTTTGTTGTAATGTTATGTTAAAGGGGCTAAAAACCCCAAAAATTATTTTTTACCACGTGATCTATAGCACAATACTACACTTAAATGACCGTTTAAAAAATTATATCTTGTAACTGTGATTTAACACAAATTTTTTAATTTTTTTGATCCAGAAATAGGCGAAAATTGGTGTTTTGGAAAATTTCCTAAATCGGCTCTAGCCTGTTTCTTTTTTGGTCCACATAGATAGAGCATAGTACCAATCTAAAATGCCCCTTTATAACATCGTGTCTTGTAACTGTGCTCAAATATACCCCCAAACACGCAAAATATGCATTCCAAAATCACACCTCATCTTGGTAATAAGCATATTTTGACCGAACTACTTGCCCAAATCACAAAACAAAATAAAGAGAATTTACAGAAAAGGCTCTCGACCACGTCAAAAATGGCCAATATGTTTTTTGGATCAAATCCTCCAAGGTCACGGGGCATAAATATCGTCCCCATGTTATTTCTTATGGGAGATTTTTGCCGATGGGACCTAGCTCGAAAAATGTCATGTTTGACAATTTTTTGGGAGGTCATGGTGGCCCCAATAATTCTTCTGTTGATTGCTAAATTCATTACTAGTTAGCCTGAATGAAATATATTTTTTGAGTTTAGCGATTAAATACCCCTTTAAGCTGAACTTGTATCTCTGTAATCACTGTGTCAGGCTACAGAGGGCCACACTTGCCCTGCAAATTAGCCTTTCTGCCCTATGGGCAGGTAAAATTCATTAAAATAAAATATAAATAACTGCGACCCCCGATCAGTGATCGACTTGGACTGACTCTGACTGCAGACCCAGTGTAATATCTCTTGAAGCAAATTCTCTGGCACTTCCAGATTTATTCCTGAATTTCCAGACTCGTAGACACCCTGAATGAAAAGCTGAGCATCTAGGTCTTCTCTAGCAAGAGACTCTCGCGTAGAACACTGCACAACATCCTGCACTTTCATCTCCACTTCCTCTACCATTGAGATGTAAAACTTACGTCACTGAGGCTCGCTCTCTGCAACAGCTGCTAGGATTACCCCATGTTGTGTAACAGCTGTCTGACAACTACCTGTTGAAGTAAGCTAGCTAGTGAATAGGAATTTATTGTAATTCTCTATATGTTTATTATTTGTACAAGAATAATAAACCAAGGGGAATTCTACTAGTACAGCGAACTTGGCAAAGAAAAGAATTCACATAGAGAATAAAAACGACATTGAAAATCAATCGATGATGCGCTGATTATGCAATAGAACACAACTTCGTATACTCGCACAACACTTCTATACTGTATATTTTATTTGTCAACATCAAAAATCCAAAATCATCCGACCCGACCAGGGTTCGAAACCCAGTTGGGATAGATTTTTTTATGGATTCATTTCTTTATAAATACTGTCCAATTTCTATTTCTGTTCTGTTTCTATTCAATTGCTCTATTGACTACTCCCACTACCATCGATGAGTTTCGGGTAGAAATTATTGTATTGTTTATAAATAATAATCCGTACCTATTATAATGAATTCACAACATGTTCTAGCTCCCCCCGAGCCCCCAAGACATCCCCCATAGATCTCGTGTTCCGCACTGCATGGACTCGATAGAACAGTGGCGTAGGAACCGGGGGAGGGGAAGGGGGCAGGGGGGCAAAGCTAACGTGAGTTAAAAAAAAAATCCCAGAATTTCCGTAGTAAATATGTATTTCACATACAATTCGACAGTCACCTTGGTAAAACGAATATGGTTGCATGTATGCTTCGTCATTACATAAAAAATTAGTTGAAATTTACTAAAATGGACCACTTCGCGTTCATTTTTTTTAGTTTTTAGATCGCAGATAGTTGCTGTAAAACATCGTTTACAGAGTCCGAGTGCAGTTCAAACATGACGAAATAACTGTGGTATGGTGATTTTTTTTCGCCTTCGGCGAAAGGGCCTCCGGCGTCTGGGGCGACCCCCCCCCCCCAACTGCCACCCTCAAAACCTGCTGATAGATTTGACCCCCCCCCCCCCCCAACTTTCAAAACGTTCCTACGCGCCTGCGTCTCCTACTGCATGGTCTCGGTAGAATTACATACCAGCACTCCAGCAGCAGCTATACGAGAGCGAGTGAGGTTTACCGACCTCTGGTTACACTCCATGACCACAATAACCTGTACATTTATTACTGGTCGGTCGGTGCAGCAATATAATTACTCTCGGGTTCAAGATATTGACGCGATTACCTTAGTTGGTTTCCCTTCCCTGTGGTTAGACACGTTACGTTTTTGTTTGTGCAGCACGCTTCAACACGATGCACCACGCACGCAACAGGGACTGTACTGTACACCTGCTCCCTGACAACCGCACTGATCTCATCAGGACAGTCCTGATGTCGGAAATACCTCATTCAGGACAACATAAAATCCTGAGTTGGCAAAAAACTATCCCTCTTCCACAACATATAGTTTAACATTCGCTGATTAAAATTCTCAACAATATAAAAATAAGATTAAAACTTCTTTTTTTGGTCGGGACAAAAGCTCCATTTTGGCCATTATATGCAAATTTTGGGTCAATAAGAAAATTAAAGTTCTAGGTGCAATACTTAATTTTAAGCTTTGATTTTTTTTCCAACACACCTTTGTCTCTGGACTGAGTACAAGGGAAAATAATTTTCTGAAATAACGTTTGATGTACGATTTTTTTCGTCCTCTGGTTCAAAACCCTTATTTGTACCGATGTGACAAAAAAAAATCGCACATCCAACATTAAAACAGAGAATTATTTTCCCTTATTCTCAGTCCAGAGACAAAGGTGTGTTGAAACAATAAAAAAACATAGGTAAAAATTAAATATTGCACCTAAAACTATCATTTTCTTATTGACCCCAAATTTGCATATTATAATGGCCAAAATGGAGCTTTTGTCCCATCCAAAAAAAAGGTTTTCTTCTTATTATTTTTATTCAAGTTGCTCTTTCTTTCAACTAACTTTCAGTCAATATCGGGAGGAGAGCTCTGGAATAGCTTTAACATATAAAACAAATCCCTACGGGTGAGATGGGGTCCGCGTCGGGTTGCGTACGCCGACTCAATCGCCCCCCACTTACAAAAGTCCTGGATCAGCCTCAGGCGCTGACTAGCGTGCTACGTAGAACTCGAGTTCCTGTTGCAGCGTTGTCTTATAGTTCTACCTCACCACACAGGCAGCATCTTTGCAGCAGCATCTTTGCATCTACATGGAAACGCGTCTGACCTGAGTTCCAGGGACTGAAACTAAACGGCGGGCCGCGAGGTTTGCCACACAAAATTAACTCACTCCACAAGTTCCGGGACTAACAATTTTTTTCAGTTACATACACTTGAGATTAAATCGATATTCAAGTTTCTAATATGAGCGATATATTTTGTATTGTGGTGGAAAGAACAACACCAAGAATAATATCAGAAAAACAAATAATTGGACATTTACAAAGTTCTGTTATCAAATATTTATTAAATAGTAGTGTAACATTTCCAGTTATTACCTGTCATAAAGATTAACTTTACTTATTGTCAATAATAATAACGAAACGCAAAGTTAACATTCTTTATAAAAAGTTTTACGTATAGGGTAACGTTAGTTAAGAAGTTTGAAAAAATTGAATTTTTATGATTAAATTTTTAATTTTAATACTTCATTCTTTAGTCAAATTAGCATATTGTAGCTCATCTAGATATAACCTCTTTTGAAAAAAACTCCTCTGATAGTGGTTTTGTACATTTTCTATGTAAAAACATGAATATTAGCTAATTTTAAACAAATATTGAATATATAAATCTTAAAAAATTGTAGGAATACATGGTTGGAATTAGTTTTAATACTCACGAGCAAAGCTTATTTTTTACAAACACATATAAGAAGTGCCCAAAATGAAAAAAAGAACACAAAGATAAGATCTTATAATTAATGGAGGTGCCGGGTACGCACAAGTTATTATTTTGAAAAATCTATCCCCCTTTAATGAAAGGATCACCATAAAGATAACTCTATTATTCTTCAGAAAACAAGGTCATCGTGAGACGAGACACACGCACAGACGGACGAACAGAAAAGTGACGCATATAGGGAAGCTTCCCACTCCATAATAAGTAAAAGTAAAAGGTAGGCCTAATATAAATTTCGCCGGTTTTTATTTTGGAGAGATTATAGTAAACTGTCACGAAATCCGCAGAAAACATCACTGTCTCATAAAACGCCTACATCTTTGCATCTTTCAACCTTTGCTTTCTCGAAATTGGAGATTGAAACTTCTCGTGTAGGCCTATTGTGATACTATACTATAGCCATTGCGTAATTTTTCAATATACTTAAAGAAATTGCAGCGTAAATAGTGTTTTTGTTAATTCGTTGATAAAATGAACTAATTTTTTGCAACCATTTTTTAAAAATATAGGCAAAGATACTTATCGCAATTGAACTTAGTCACAAATTAAATCCTTTCTGCATAAATTTGATTATAACGTGAATTAAAAAATTATATGACTCTTTTCTGGCTAGGGCCAAAAGGGAGTGGAATGCTCTCCCAAAGGAGTAATGGTGACTCTTCCTAAATCACTGGAGTATTAAAAGGACTGTTGAAAAGTTAAGTGTTATGTCTTTACCCTTCTACAATAGTTTATCATAATTTACTATGTATAGTTATATTCATACTTTTTACATAATACTAGCCTATGTATAGTATACTGAGCAGCCACCGATTGTGTCAAAATGTAATCATTGCAATCAAAGTTGTCAATAAATATTCTATTCTATTCTAAAAGTGTTTTGGAGTAAAATGTTATGTTAGCACTGCTTGCTAAGTAGGGCCTCAAGTAGGGCCTAATGCTAATGCTTTGGGAACAAGTTCCAAAGAAGACAAGGATTTGAATGCTAACTTCATGGGACCCAGCTTGCAGTAATTTAAACACAGAGCCTGGTACAACAATCGTCCACTTAACGAACAAGTCTCTAGATTAGAGATCTAAACGGTTATGTCTAGTCTGCATTCAACTCAACGCTTCATTGTTGCAGTTAATTGAGCATTCTGCCACGGTCTCCCAGCATGGCTCATTAGTAACGAACTTATTATGAGTAATGACTAATCCAGACAACAGTATCCATAATTAAAGCTGGTAAATTAGGAGTATGAAATGTTATTATTTTGGATTACTAGGAAAACGCTTAAGTCCCGCCGCGTTGTTGGATGAGCGTAATTGGTGCATTGAGCTGCCATGTGTTATGCGGATTTTCTGTTGTTCTGTGAAAAAATCATTACTAAGTTGAAGATTTTTTTAAAAATTAATTTAAATTAAATGAAAAATTAACTTAAATTTTAAATTTTTTAATTAATTGTAATTTAAAAAAAGGAAAAAATCGTATATTGAAATTTTCATAAGAAATAATTATTCGATTGCGCACAAATTTTACACAAATATATGAATTTATAAAATTAAGGTTCTGTGAAAAAATTATTACAAAAGGATAAAGCATATAGGTGTTATAAGTCAAAGAATTGTTTTAAAAAAGAAAAAAAACGTAAAATTTCGATTTTCATGAGAAATAATTTTTCGATTACGCTCAAATTTCGCAAGAATATCTTAATTCATGAAATTAAGGTTCTGTGAAAAAATCATTACAATCGGTTAAAGCATGTAGGTGTTATAAGTCGAAGAAAATTTTTAAAAATCGAAAAAAATCGTAAAATTGCGTTTTTTATGAGAAAAAATTTCCCGATTGCGCTCAAAAACGTGGCAGTTCTAAGTTCAGAGATTTCGAAGGCCTCCATGAAATTTCATCGCAATCGGAGTATCGGTTTAGCCGGAATCGTGTTAACAGACACACAAAAATACAGAAAGAAAAAAAAAAAAAAACATTCCGGATTTTTTTCTCCAGTGTAGTGAAATGGAATCTTCGCTTCGCTCGCTACGCTCATCCAATTAATTCAACTTAAATTTCACAATAGTATTCTATTATTGAGTTCACTCCATATTTAACTTATGCTGTGATGATGCTCTTTAAAGTCACGTTGATGGATGAGCATATTTTCCTAACATCCATGCGTTGCATACATTCGATGATAATTTTGTTGCATATAACGTCTCTAACTATGAACAAAGGCTATTTATATTTAAAGGGGTATTCAACCGCTAAACTAAAAAATATATATTTCCTTCAGGCTAACTAGTTATTAATTTAGAAATAAACAGAAAAAATATTGGGTCCACCATGCGACACCCCCAAAAAATGTCAAATCGGCAAAAATCTCCCACGAGAAATAACATCGGATGATCTTTATGCCTCGTGACCTTGGAGGATTTTGATCCAAAAAATACTGGCCATTATAGACGTAATCGACAGCTTTTCTGTAAATCCACTATATTTTGTTTTGTAATTTTGGGCAAGTAGTTTGGTCAAAATATGCTAATTACCAAGAAGGGGTGTGATTTTGGAATGCATATTTTTGTATGTTTGAGTGTATATTTGTGCACAGTTTCAAGACACGATGTTATAAATGGCCATTTTAGATTGATATGATGCTCTCTCTATCATCTATGTGGAACAAAAAAGAAGCAAGTAAAGGCCGATTTAAGAAATTGACCAAAATGACAATTTTCGCAATTTATTAATTTTTTTTTCAAAAATTCGTGTTAATCACAGTTAAAAGATCTAATTTTTTAAACGGTCATTTTAGTGTAGTTTTATCTATAGGTTTTGTGTAAAAATAAGTTTTGATGAAAAAAGAAGCAAGTTAAAGCCGATTTAAGAAATTGACCAAACGCCAATTTTCACAAATTTATCGTAATTTTTTTTTTAAATTCGTGAAAAATCACAGTTAAAAGATCTAATTTTTAAACGGTCATTTTAGTGTAGTTTTATTCTATAGGTTTTGTGGTAAAAAATAAGTTTTGATGGCAATAGCCCCTTTAAGATGTTGAGTGGGATAGATGTTCATGAAGGACGATTACTAAAAATCAATAGATTATGTGGGGTTCGAACCCACGTCCTCGTAGAGCCATACTCTGCGCCCCAGTCGTATCGTATGTGCCAACGTGGATGGCACCTCAGCGAGAGGGAGAGTGAGCGATATCCATAACAAGTTCATCAACACTAATAATCTCGCTTTCATCGCTTTGTCTGATGCCATCACGCTACACTGAGCCCATCCATCCGTCCAGCCAGTCAAGTCAGTGAGGTAGCACACGCCACCTTGCTTCACCACATAACAGAGATCCCCTATATATAGTTGTTTCAAAGCAAGTAAGCAGATGCTGACGTCACCGGCGGGTGAATTACAGCCAATCAGCGGTTCCCGATGCGATTTGAAATACTGATCGCTCATTGGCCCGCCGAAACCGCGCGCATCTGCTTACTTGCTTGGAGCAACTATATATACTAGGTCCAACGAAAGAATGCTGATGCTTTCTAGTGGTGGGGATAGTCTGAATGCGCGGTAAAAAGAATATCGCCTTTGTGTATGAAAGAGAAATATATTTTACCAACACAAGCAAAAATTATCTGTGCTATACTTGCTCCGATGCAAGTAAGCAGATGCGCGCGGTTTCGGCGGGCCAATGAGCGATCAGTATTTTAAATCCGGGGCTGCTGATTGGCTGCAATCCACCCCTCGGTGACGTCAGCATCTGCTTACTTGCTTCGGAACAACTATACATCACTGAGTTCCTCCGTGTGCTAGATCCACGCTGAGGTAGCGTGAAAAGAATTGACTAAGTGGTTATGTTGGAAAACAATTTTGAGCCATCTGTATTCTTTTGTTGGAACCACTTTACCATGTTAGAGTAGACTATTGCAGCGTCGTGACGCAGAGTACTACAACACTCTTTCAAGAGAACCGCGAGAAAGAACTAATTACATTATGCCTTTCAACACCTAACTGACAGGACACTATCACCCCCACCCCCCTTATTTCTCTTCCCCGCAAAACACTCAAAAGGCCGCCTAGCGAAAGAGGGACGAGTAGCATGGCGACCGCAAAAGTGCGATTTTCATGACATTTCCTTTAATGTGCACTAATTCATATCATAACAAAATTCAAAGGTTTCAAAGGTCCTCTGAAAATTTCATCAAGATTGAAGTAGTCGTTTGTCCTGTACATCTTGTAACACGTTTTTTAACAAAATATATTAATTTTATAAAATAAAATAATATTTATTCGATTGTACCACTAGGAAGCTTCGCAAACGCTTTTTCAGGCGCGTTGTTGGATGAGCGTAATTTTTTTAAACGAAAAAGCGAAAAATTGCGATTTTATTAAGAAATAATTTTCCGATTACGCTCAAATTTCTCAAAAATATATTAATTCATAAAATTAAGATTCTGTGAAAAAATCATAACAATTGGTTAAAGCATATAGGTGTTTTAAGTTGAAGAAATTTTAAAAATCGAAACAAAATCGTAAAATGCGATTTTCATAAGAAATAATTTTTCGATTGCGCTCAAATTTCACAAGAATATATTAATTCATAAAATTAAGGTTTTGTGAAAAAATCGTTACAAGCGAATCAAGCATGTAGGTGTTATAAGTCGAAGAAATGTAAAAATCGAAAAAAAATCGTAAAATTGCGATTTTCATGAGATATAATTTTTCGATTACGCTCAAAAACGTGGCAGTTCTAAGTTCAGAGATTTCGAAGGTCCCCATAAAATTTCATCGCAATCGGAGTATCGGTTTAGCCGGAATCGTGTTAACAGACAGACAAAAGTACAAAAAAATTAAAAAAAAAAAAAAACATTTCGGATTTTTTTCTCCAGTTTAGTGAAATGGAATCTTCGCTTCGCTCATCCAATTATCTTCATTTTTAAGATTACAAGGTTCCCTAAAAATTCCACGACGTTTTTCCTGTATAGTGCGAACAAACAGGGAAAAAAACAGGGTATAATCAAATTGAAGTCTTCGCTACGCTCATCTATAATCATATCTATATTTGACAAACACGTCTCATTTAAACTTAGACCAATAGTAAGTGCACAGTTATCTTCGACCCCCGCGACTGGGACCCTGTCCCAGACCTGTGTCAGGCCCACGAATGTCACCACCTCCCTTGCAAGAGGGGTATACCCATGGTCGGGGTCGGGGGTATACCCACGACGCTACACCCCCAGCACAGGCTCTGCACCGCTCTCAAAAGAGCCACTGACTGTACTTACTAGTTGCTACTTACTTCTTATATAACTACAGCGAATATTAACAAACAGAGGAGTCAAAGTGGGTGATGCGAAGATGGTAATATCGACGTCACATGACATTTATTCCCCTCAACCAAAAGAGAAATATATCTGTAGTTGGGTATCAAATATGGCAACTATATAATTATGAATGTACAGTATTGATACCGTATTTTTTTTACGAAATTAATTATAGTACGTAGGTGATAATGGTACGTATCAAAACGCAACCCCCCCCCCAGCCCTCAACCCTACACGCATCAGTATGCCCGCGAGTCATTATGTGTGCTGTACCTACTAGGAAAACGCTAAGTCCCGCCGCGTTGATGGATGAGCATTTTTGTAATTTTTTTGTTTGCGTTTTTTGCGTTTTGTTTGCACTTTTCCTTTGCAAGTGCTTTTGAATGCATTGTAGGTGATTGTTGTCAAGTTTCTATTGTTACGTGTTAATTGGTATTATAAACCTCAATAAACTCATATTAAAACCTTTATTTCTGTGGATTCTGGCTAACTTTTTCAACTTTTCTTTCAAAAGGTACTACATCACCATAACCTTAATGTCCATGTGAATCTGAACGTTGTAGCCCCACCCGTTTGGTCAGAATCGGCCCGAATGGGACGAAAATATCGCTCTAAAAATTGAAAAACTTATATTAAAACCTTTATTTCTATAAATTCTGGCTAACTTTTTCAACTTTTTCTTTCAAAAGGTACTACATCACCATAACCTTAATGTCCATGTGAAATATGAACGTTGTAGCCCAACCCGTTTGGTCAGAATCGGACCAAATGTCACGAAAATATCGCACTAAAAATCGAAAAAAAATCGTAAAAGTACGATATTTCATGAGAAATATTTTTTCGATTGTACCCAAAAAACAATACACCTCTAAGTTCAGAGAAAACGAAGGTCCCCTCCAATTTTCATCAAGATCGCATATGCCGTTTGCCCGGAATCGAGCGAACAAACAGACGGGAAAAAAAAAAAAAAAAAAAAACACCCGAGCCAAATATTTTGGGGGGTCAGTGAAATTGAAGTCTTCGCTCCACTCGCTACGCTCGCTACGCTCATCCAACTAAGGGTTTTATGTAGCCTATTATAAAAAATGGAAATGACAATAGTTCCCAATAGTTAAAAATCATGATGCATTATTAGCTTTTTACATGCAAATAACTGTATTTTGTATCCATGTGTTATTATTAGGAATGCACTTGAATTCTACAGCCGGTAAATGTGATGTTTACATCCATGAAGCACTTCCCGGAACCGACAATGGATCGAGTACCCCCCCCCCCTTCCCCCTCCATGACCATCCGAGTGCGTCTCCTCTTCCGTGGGCGACAGAGTTGGCTCATCAATAGCGTACGAGACTTTATTCGACTAAAATTTAATTTCAGTGTGTGAACGTTAACTTTGGAGCCGTCCTAGTATACATTCTAAGGTAGTTCCGAATCAGCCTAGTTGTTTTCGGCGCTGTCTGCGGGTGGAATCGTGTCCAGCTTGATTGACCGGTGTTTTCTACTTATAAATAGTTGGTCATTGTTCACTCGTCGATGGTGTCGGCGCCTACAGGTCTGCTTGGTCTGCTTAAAATTTAATGTCCCCCTCTGAAAATTAGTTCTGTGACTGAGTGGGTAAATACGAATGTATTTATTTATTTGTTTATTTATTTATTTATTTATTTATTTATTTATTTACAAATTGTCGATGCTCACTTAATCCGTGGGTAGATCATAGCCAACCAGCGAGGTTCCATTTCAAATACCGATCGCTGATAGGCCATTATTCGCTCGTCGATCAGGGCTAGTTTGGAACAGAACTTTAAAGTCAAATTATCCAATGAAAATTAGCGCAGTCAATACAAATATGTGTATACATTTTATTCAATGGCTGTGAGTGACCATTCTAGAGGATGGTGACGTCCGCGGTTACACATACGATTAAGGCGCTGGTCCGAAGCGTATGGCTCTACTAGGACGCGGGTTCGAATCCCACATAAAGGTTTTTCGTAATCACCCTTCATCCTCATCTATCACCACTCAACGTCCGAATAGCGTTAGTGAATTAATAGAGACGTTAAGCTAAAAAAATCACCATAAAATCATCTTAAGACAACATTGCTCGAGAGTGGGCAGATCTGATAACATCGTAATTTTTTAATTGTTTATACATAGCTTATTATTGATTTGATTGAGCCCCGACACTGTTTATTTGCGATTGAAACCTTGTAAAAATGGCCACGTTCTATTTGCTTGATACTTTCTGCCTGTTTATCTACGGGAAGTTAGCTCTTGTGAAAGCACTTATACACATGTTTGCCAGACGATAACACTTGTAGTCTTGTAGTGTAGCTGAGAGCATGAATCTAGCAGGCACGTACGGTCGTATATTAAGTTTATGATCACAGTGAAGCCGTAAACTTGCACTGTGACCAACGAAAACAATATGTGGGATGCAGGCCAGCAGAGCGAACTGAATAATTAATGTGTTGAAACTAGTAACTTTATGTAGAGTGAAGGGTGTATTTAAAGGCCTGTTTATCTAGTTAAGTCATTTATATTTCTTTATTGATTAGAGACACGTTGTAATTGTATAGTGTAGCGTATTTCGTGAATTAATAATCAATGGGAATTGACTTAACAACAATATCAAAGAACTCTTAATATTGTTAGTAGAATATTGATAACAGTGTTCTAGTACAACTCTATTGTTTATAATCTTTATATTTTTAAACAGTATTTTTAATTTGTAAAATGTGTAGTTCATCATCAGGTGATGATAATAATTCAAACTTCATGACATAACTTTTACTTTAAAAAATATCAGAATACCTTATAAATTTTGAAGGTTTGCACAAAATTGATGCAACAAAAATTCTAAACGTACAAGAATCTCTAATCATGATATATGACATTAGCGTAACTGCTCTAGCTCGAGCTGTTGCTTATTGTCAGAGTATAAACTGTAATGGCACCGCTGAGTGTTGTTTATAGGTATAACGTTCCATCCAAAGCAAGACACCGAGATGCAGGTCATAACACCACTCAGCTCTAGCCAGAGTGCTGTGTCAATAACATCGATGCGTGATCGGTAGAACTAGAAGGAAGGCTGACTGTGTCGTTCAACCTGGCTGGCTGGTTTATGTTATGAGCAGGTGCAGGTTATAATAATATGTATATTGTATCCAGTGACGAGAATGGTTGTGAACTCAATGGCTATACTGCGAAGTGCAGCAATTCAAAAGGGCATCCTATCAATAATAGAGAAAATATCAATAAATAATACAATAAATAATTATTATTGTTATCGAACAAGCACGGGTAAAAAAGGAGAAGACTAATTCAAAATAAATTAGTGTATGAATACCAATTTTAGCGGGCATATTGCTGTTAGTATAGTCAAAATTGGATAGCCAAAAAAAACTTTTTTTAAAAACCAGGGGGGATTTTGAGTAAATATTGTGTTTGAAATTTCTAAATTGTTTAAATCTCTAGGAATAACATGCTACATAATGTATCATCGAAATTCGATAGGTTCAGATCTTAGCCCGAAGAAAAAACTTTTTTCCCAACTTAACCAAGGGTGATTTTGAGCAAATATTGTATTTGAAATTTCTAAATTCTCAAAATCTCTAGGAATCACATGCTATAGTGAAGAATGATAGTATTGTTATTAAATTTGAATGAGGTTCAACCTGACCTGAAGACTGTTAATTCTTGAGACCCTATAGATTCTTTAGATTTTGTGCATGCAAAACGAAAAACGTTATCAATTAAGGTATTTGCTTTCTCTGGTCCAGAACCTAAAAAAACAAAACCCCTGAAAAACGTCCGGGCTCTCTTTTTGTTAGGGTTTTTTCTCAACCCTGCTATACATGCGTCGCTTAAATAAATAATAAATAATAAATAAATAAATTTTATTTAGAGTCTGCCCACTCAGTTATATAACTGATTTTCAGTGGGGGACTTTAAATCAAAGCGACCAAGCCAACCCTGCAGGCCCCGACGCAATCGACGAGTGAGCGATAACCAACCAAAGATCGATATTTTTAATAGGAAATATAGCAATCAGTGGTATGGACAGTGCGAACACCCGCGAATCAACGCCAGAATCAACAAGGCCGATTCAGAACAACTCTGAAATTTATTATGTGCTTCGTTGCTAGGACGGCTCCAAAGTCACCGTTTACAAACTTCTAAGACAAGAACTGATGGACTTAAGTCCAAATCAGAAGTTAAAAAACTTCTGACTTTAGCGGGAATCGAACCCTGGACTTTCTGCATTGGAAGCAGATACGCTAACAACAAGACCAACGAGCCACACACAAGACCAACGAGCCACACACAAGCCACAAACAAACACAAACAAATTATGCTGCCTGCTGCCTCGTCATCTTGTGTGACCCTATCGTGTTGTGCTAACACACATGACTAACAAGACAAGTGTTTAATAACACTTCATGCCAAGTTTGCAATATAATTGTAAATAATTCTGAATTAATGAACAATTACATCAATTAACAAGAACTCTTCGTCAGTGCGGAAATATATTTAAAATACATACATGTTTAAATATAATGTAGCACGTAAAGCAAAGTTGTTATGAGGGACCATATTAGCCATGCTATAAAATTCAAATAATTATTCAACTCCAGATCCGAAGATCAAACAATGGTTCTCCTAGTTGTTATCGAGTCAAATAAATGTGTTAAAAAACATTTTTTTTATAAATTTGAATTTCCTAGTATTTTTTCATAATTCACAAATCATACTTCACACTTCATTTAATTTTTCATAATCTTTACCAATTTTACTTATTTGTAAGTCTCATATTAGGTATTTGAGATGACCACTATAGATAGGTTACCTGTGGCCACCTCACATTTTCATTTTATCACATTAACTTATTATCACATTAACACAATGTATCGTAAATAATTCTGAATTAATGAACAATTACATCAATTAACAAGAACTCTTCGTCAGTGCGGAAATATATTTAAAATACATACATGTTTAAATATAATGTAGCACGTAAAGCAAAGATGTTATTAGGGCCCATATTACAGCCATGGTAAACAATTCAAATAATTATTCAACTCCAGATCCGAAGATCAAACAATGGTTCTCCTAGTTGTTATCGAGTCAAATAAATGTGTTAAAAAACATTTTTTTTATAAATTTGAATATTCCTAGTTATTTTTTTCATAATTCACAAATCATACTTCACACTTCATTTAATTTTTCATAATCTTTACCAATTTTACTTATTTGTAATTTGTATAAATGTGAATTTATTTTTATTTTAATGTAAAGGCAGAGTTTTTTTTTATAATAAAATAAAAGTTGTTCTACTAATTGTTTGCTATTAAAAACAAAATTCCATGAAATATGTTTTTAGCAATCGTAACTAATAATGTGATCATCAAATAATCTTTTGATAAACGCAATCACAAATTGAATTGTCTAAGACGTTAAACTGTTCTCTCAAACACATTTTTTGTCGGACGTATAAAAAAGCAAATCAATATTTTTGAACCCTTACATTCTGGACTTTGTTGTAACCAACATACTAGATTCGTCAAGGAGACATAATTGTATCGTATTGTTTTAGCTAAGAAAGACGATCAGATACGTCCCATTTTCGAGAAGATGGGCTCAATCGTCCGAACAAGCTGAGAGAGGGCTCAAAAAATTCGTAATTTTCCCCTAATTACAGAAAAGGCAACCCGGAAAACGAAATCGGTAGCTTTTAGCTTTGAGGGGCAAAAAACGGTCAAAAACGGTAAAGTGTAAAAAGACTTTAAGAAGACATACAAACCTAAACTCTAACGCTAATGTTCACACGAGATCATAAAAATAAAGATGAAATACAAATCGGTAACTTTCAGCCTTTAGAGGCCAAAAACGACCAAAAAAGGCAACATGTAAAATAGATTTTATGAAGCCCGATTTAACAATGAGCTTACGCTAATGCGATCACGAGAACATAAAAATAGATGCGAAAAAGTAATCGGTAGCTTATAGCTGTTAGGGGAAATACGACCAAAAAAAGGCAAATTTTGAAAAGATTTTAAGACGACCGATTTAAACATTCACTCAACAAATGCTAATACGAGATCATAAAAAATATGAAGGAAATATGAATCGGTAGCTTTCAGCACAAAAATGGATAAGGGCACACTAGAGGTCGCAATTTCATCTAAAACAGCGTTAGTTAACATGCGTAAATATTATACAATGGTAGTTTGCACATTGTTTATATATTAACTAGAAACATAACAAAAACTTGTAAAAATACAGCCAAACCTTACACACTCAAAAGAAATGAGATCTTAAAAAGGGCCAAACTCATCTACCCTTCCACATTTGCGCATTCTTATTCATAAACGTATAGTGTCCCGTAACAACATCTTCGAAAAGTTTGGCAAAATAGAATTTGCAACTATTAATTTAAATGTAATAGTTCATCCAAATTCTTTTTTTTGTTATTAGTTTTAACGTAATGGTCATGCAAATTCTATTTTGCCAAGCCTTTCAAGGATGTTGTTACGGGACACTGTACGTTTATGAATTAAGAATGCGCAAATGTGGAAGGGTAGATGAGCTTGGCTCTTTTTAGATCTCATTTCTTTTGAGTGTGTAAGGTTTGGCTGTTTTTACAAGTTTTGTTATGTGTGGGATCTCATTACTTTTTAAAGTTCCATTGCATTTGTTAAAATATAATAATTTTATCAAAGTCGATTTAATTGCCATGGTATTACCAATTAACAATAGAATGAAAGAATGTAGTGGTCCAAAGACTTCCTTTTTGTAAACAATGTAGGCGATCATTGTCAAGTAACTATAGTTACTTGTTGATTGTATGCCTGTATAAGGCTTATTTTAATACCTTTATTTGGAAGCCTTCCAGCAAACTTTTTTAACTTTTTCTTTCAAAAGGAATTACATCACCATTACCTTAATGTCCGTGTAAAATATGAACGTTGTAGCCCCACCCGTTTGGTCAGAATCGCTAGGCAATTGAAACTGACGAATTAAGACAGTAAAAGTAGTAACTAACACCTACATAAAACAAAAAACTTGTAAAAAACAGCCAAACCTTACACAATCAAAAGCAATGAGATCTGAAAGAAATGCCAAGCTTATGTACCCTCCTACATTTTCGCAATCTTAATACATAAATTCACTTTGCCATGTGACTGTATCCTTGCAAAGCGTGGCAAAATTTTATTTGCAACTATTGTTTTAAATTGTGTAAATTAAATTTAAATGAAATTGTGTGTTTAAGTTGTGCAAATTTATTTTGCCAAGCTTTGCAAGGATGCAGTCACGGGGAAAAGTGAATTTATGTACTATGAGTGCAAAATGTAGAAGGGTATACACAAGCTTGGCATTTCTTTTGATTGTGTAAGGTTTGGCTGTTTTTTTTTTTTTAAGTTTTTTGTTAATGTGGGATCTCATTACTTTTTCAAGTTCCATTACAAAATTATTTGTTAAAATACAAAAATTTTATCAAAGTCAAATTTAATTGATAATTATGGTATTGCCAATCAACAATAGAATTTAAAATATCTAGTGGTCAAAAGACTTGTTTTTTGTAAACAATGTAAGGTGATTATTGTCAAGTAACTATAGTTACTTAATTGTTGATTATATTCTTGTAAAAGGCTAATATTGAAACCTTTATTTGGAAGCCTTCCAGCAAACTTTTCCAACTTTTTCTTTCAAAAGACCCTATATCACTATTAGTACCTTAATGTCCAGGTAAAATGAACGTTGTAGCCCCACCCGTTTGGTCAGAATCGCGGGCCGATTGAAACTGACGAATTAGACAGTAGTAGCAGTAGTAGCTAACATCCTTAGATGATTTTGAGCATGTTTCAAGCCATTTTTTCACCAAGGAGGAATGCTCGTACCCCAACCAAATTTGGCATGTGTTGTCAGGTACCTAAATCCCCTCTATTTTGATAGTTTTCATTTTTCAAGTTCACATCACGTTTCAAGACGGCTGGGTAACACCTCAAAATCACCCCAACTCTGCTTGCTGTATAAGGTGTTTGAGTGTGTAGCACACCTCTGCTTGGCTGCGGCGCTCTAACGGGCACCTATATCCTTAAAGTGATTTTGAGCATGTTTCAAGTCATTTTTTCACCAAGAAGGAATGTTCGTACACCAACCAAATTTGGCATATGTTGTCAGGTACCCAAATCCCCTTGATTTTGATAGTTTTTAAATTCACATCACGTTTCATGACGGCTGGGTGACACCTCGAAATTGAACCAACACTGCTTGCTGTATAAGGTGCCTGAGTGTGTAGCGCACCGCGGCTTGGCTGCGGCGCCCTAACGGGCACCTAGATAAAATACGATTACTGTTTTTAAATTTTGTATTGAAGGCCAGCTGCACCGCACATTGAGTGTTATTTTACTAAAAAAATATTTTGTTGGTTTAATAAAATTTAAATAAGAAAGCGCTCCGACTTTTAATAACCGTACATATATAACCCATTAAACTGCATTTTTTAAATTCCCTTTTCTGAACTGATCCTGTGTAACGAAATGCCTTTTTGCCTTTGCCGGCCCCCAAAGTTAAGGGGTACTGAAATCGATTTCCACATTTAATTTGAATTTGTATTGATGTAACGAATTTATTGCAACCTATCGCAGCGTTTTCGGGCAATTAGTATTCTATTTGATATAGTGCCTTTTTTTTGCCGTTTTTGGGTTCCCAAGCTATAATCGACATATTTTGATTTACTCATTACATGTTCTGTATTGTCTTGAAATATTGAAGTAATTACAACTCTACCCAGCGTTATTGGACAATTGGTATTCATTTTCATATATTATTACCTTTTATCCTTTTTCGCTCTAAAAGGTAAAATGTACTATTTTCAATTTCAGATATTGTTTTCTGTTTGAGCTTAAAATATCACATTTGTTTCCACCTTACCCAACGTTATAGGCCAATTCGTATTCCGTTTAAGAAATATTATCCTTTTTTGCCGTTTTTTGTCTGTTAAATCTAAAAGCTATCGATTTCGCTTTCCGGGTTAGCCTTGATGTAATCAGGGGAAGATTAAGAATTTTTTGAGCCCACCCTCGGCTTGTTCGGACAATTGAGCCCACAAAAGTGCGTATCTGATGGCCTAAGAATTACAACTGTGAGGTGCTCGAAGTCGACTGAGATAATAGGGAGATAACACAGACAGTGCTATCACCTAGATTAGCCGAGGTCGACCGTGCATGTCACGTGGTGTTGAGTTGTCGCCAGGTGTAGTCGGCTGCAAAGTTGCCTACGGTTGTCAACTCTGAACCCACTACGACATGTTATTTATGAAAAGTCACTATTAAGGCAAAACACTGATACAAGACGTTTCGATGGTGGCATTAAAAGGATCTATTTCTATTCTTAGGAATCACCTTTATGGTCTAAACATGTAATTTTTTAATTGTATTATTATTACTTATTTCTTGTATTTGTATTTAAATTTTAAACCTCTTTTATTATTGATCAATGATTGTTATTTTTATTCCATGTCCTTGTGGCAATTGTAATTGCACTACAGAGTTTTGTTTAGGCCTAACTTTATTAACTTTATAAAAAAAAGATTCTCTCTCTATCAAAGATAGAAAGAGCTCAGACCAACTTTTTTAGAATATTAAATGTCCATTTAAAAATCACTTGATAGCAAAATCCAACTGCTTTCCATAGTCCAAATTTCACTGATATATTCTTTGAGAGGTTGCTTGCAAAACAAAGGACATATCAAGTCAAGTCAAACAACATGTCAAATGATTATCTTCCAAACAACCTTTAGAAATGAGTTAAACAAACTTTTTACTCTCGGGTAATTGATGAGCGTAGCGAGCGAAGCGAAGATTCCATTCCACTACACTGGAGAAAAAAATCCGGAATGTTTTTCTTTCTTTCTTTTTTCTCTCTTTTTTCCTGTTTGTATTTTTGTGTGTTTGTTAACAAGATTCCGGTTAAACCGATACTCCAATTGCGATGAAATTTTCTGGAGGCCATTGAAATCTCTGAACTTATAACTGCCACGTTTCTAAGCGCAATCAAAAAATTATTTCTCATGGAAATCGCAATTTTACGATTTTATAAAAAAAAATTGACTTATAACACCTACATGCTTTATTCGATTATAATGATTTTTTACAGAACCTTAATTTTATAAATTAATATATTCGTGTGAAATTTGAGCGCGATCGAAAAATTATTTCTCTTGAAAATTGCAATTTTAAGCTTTTTTCGTTTTTTAACAAATTTCTTCGACCTTTAACACCTAGGCCTACATGCTTTATTCAATTGTAATGATTTTTTCAAAAAACAACAGAAAATCTGCATAACACATGGCAGCTCAATGCACCAATACGCTCATCTAACACCGTGCCTGAAAAAGTGTTTGCGAAGCTTCCTAGTGAAAATAAATCAGCAAGGTTTTGACAATGTGCTCAGATGGAGACATATACACATTCAAGCACAACACAACGCCATTGGAGTTGGACAAGCAACT
The DNA here is from genome assembly GCA_024449915.1 of Sweltsa coloradensis. Lineage (NCBI taxonomy): Eukaryota > Metazoa > Arthropoda > Insecta > Plecoptera > Chloroperlidae > Sweltsa > Sweltsa coloradensis. Next base: position 32,366 of record JAMZAV010003111.1, read on the forward strand.
TTAAATAAAATAAGCATTCAAATAAGCTCTCTACGTTTCATATATTTTCTGAAGATATATTGAAAGGGCACAAATCCAAAAATTATTTATAAATATTGGACTGGGGTAGTAAAATCTACTAATGTTAAGTGATTTAATGTTCCAAATTTGACTCGTTTAAATTAAACAAACCAAAACTAACCGTTATCTCGTCACAATGCTCCAGAAGGCGGAGATTATCTTAAAGTAAACGATCTAGGACGCCGAGATCTCATGAAGCTTGAGAGCATAGATAGTATTATACCTTGAGAGACTCCTTAAAGACTTATTGGTATGTAACATTATGGGAATGTACTCGACTACTCGGGTCGTTGTTGCACGTACCGGTGCTCGCTCAACAACGCGACGGGACTTTAGCGTTTTCCTAGTAAATATTGGACTGGGGTAGTAAAATCTACTAATGTTAAGTGATTTAATGTTCCAAATTTGACTCGTTTAAATTAAACAAACCAAAACTAACCGTTATCTCGTCACAATGCTCCAGAAGGCGGAGATTATCTTAAAGTAAACGATCTAGGACGCCGAGATCTCATGAAGCTTGAGAGCATAGACTAGTATACCTTGAGAGACTCCTTAAAACAACAATGACGACAGTAGCACGCAACAGTGAACCCTAGTGACATACGGACCTAGTTTAGCGGCACAGCAATCATCTTATCCATGTCAGTCGGCTGTGAACTGCACAGTTTAATTGTACGACGAGCGTTTTATAAGGTTTCGTGTAAGTCGCTTGTAAGCCGTGTAGGTTTGGCTCTCCATTCTTCCCGAACTCTGCTGCATTTCATTCATGCTCATCAGGCGCGGTTCTAGCCCCCAAAAATGGGGCCGGCCCAACTTAAAATCTGGAAGGACCTTGGGGGGGGGGGGATCACCCCAGAATTGCCCCGCAGGTCACTTTTTAAAATTGTGCTTTTTGGAAGGTGTATTTTCGACACTACTAAAATTCTGGATATTTTATTGGCATATTTTTTATTTATGACACAGTGCTCGTATTCAATGATTTTTTTAAATTTGCATTTGCGATTTGCATTTGTAAAGAAGTTCTTTTAACGTGCAAGTTGAAAACATTGTATTTTTTTTAGCTTAGCTGTTGTATTATCGGGAACTCATGTAACACAAGGATGATCTGATAAAATTATTTAATGAAGGAGGTATAAATACATTTTGTACATACCAAAATCACAATCCATGCATCTCAAAACAGAAATTCAGAAAAATTATCAGAGAAATTAGTGGCGGCTCGGACCTAGTCAAGGGTAGAACCGCCCTGATGCTCATAGCCAGGGGAAACCTTGGAAAAACATTCAGTCAGAGTCAGGATTACCGGTGTGTGGATTCAAACACGTACCTCCTGAATCAGGGTATAACAATATAGAAAAAAATCCGGAATGTTTTTTTTTTCTTTTTTTTGTATTTTTGTGTGTTAGTCTACACGATTCCGGCTAAACCGATACTCCAATTGCAATGAAATTTTATGAAGGCCTTCGAAATCTCTGAACTTAGAACTGCGTGCACGTTTTTGAGCACAATCGAAAAATTATTTCTCATTAAAATCGCAATTTTACGATTTTTTTCGATTTTTTTAATATTTCTTCGACTTATAACACCTACATGCTTTATCTGATTGATATGATTTTTTCACAAAACCTAAATGTTACGAATAAATATATTCCTGTGAAATCTGAGTGCAATCGAAAAATTATTTTCTTATGAAAATCACAATTTTACAATTTTTTTTTAAAATCATTCTTCGACTTATAATACCTACATGCTTTATCCGAATTGTGATGATTTTTTCACAGAACCTTAATTTTATGAATTCATATATTGGTGTGATTCTTGAGCGCAATCGAAAAATATTTTTTTTACGAAAATCGCAATTTTACGCTTTTTCGTTTTAAAAACATTTCTTCGATTTAAAAGTTAAAACATCTACATGCTTGACCCGATTGTAATGATATTTTCACAGATCTTCAATTTTATGAATTTATATATTTGTGTAAAATTTGAACGCAATCGAAAAATAATTTCTCATGAAAATCGCAATTTTACAGTTTTTCCGTTCAAAAAAACATACGCTCATCCAACAACGCGTCTAAAAAAGCGTTTGCGAAGCTTCCTAGTGTTAACAATGGCAAATCGAAAATGGATTAAAAGTGAGCAAGAGGGCTACAAAATTACAAGTCTTAGAACCTGTAAAAGTTAGCGTTCGCGAAACCAGAACAGTGTTTATGGCTCGAGCGCTAAGCGCGCGACTCTGATTCGGGAGGGTCCGGTTTCAAAACCCGTTGAGACCGGCAATCCTGACTGAAGTTTTTTCGAGGTTTTCCTCAGTCGTTATTGCGAATGCAAGGGATTGAGTCCTCTAAACAGCCCTCGGACCTTTACATATAATTGTATTTACTCCAATATACCTATAGTTAGACCATTGCGTATATTGAACCTCCAGGGGTTCTATACTCAATGGTTAGACCATGGTTAGACACCCGACATTGCACCATGGGCAGACTTCCCACGAGAAATTATAAATATATTAAAGCATTGAGACGTTGCCGAAAATAATGTACAATGATTGTATTGTAGGCTATATTGGCATCATTAACGATTTTCATATAAATACAATAAAATAAATATAGTTCGATATTAACGGCAAATCGAAACTGAATTAAAAACAATGAAAAGCAGGGGACTTAATTAACAAATACGCTACCATCATTTGACTCGAATCGACGTCGATTTGGAAAAGCGAGCTTTGTCACACGACATTATCTTGAATCTTGATGTTACAACATACCGATCTGTCACGCGCGACGCCATCTTAATCAGCTTCACTTCGCCTATTTTCTCTGTCACAAGTCAACAATGAACCATTCATTTGATCATAATTACACAACTGAACGTAGGCCTATTACTTACGTTATCCCTGGCCTGCATGGGTATGGGGGTAACGTTGTTACTTGTTAGTAGTAGGGAAAGCTAAGGCAATAAAAACTATAAATAGTTGTAAACACAACCGGGAAAAGATTGTTTGACATTTCTGTTGATTTTCAAGCATATAGAATAGAAGTGTTTACATTTCCTGATATACGCATCAAAGGGAAGGGAATATATTACTAAATTTTAAACACTGACGGTTCGGAGAATTTATTTATTTTTATCCATATACATCAACTTGTATGACAACACCACAAGGAAGAAACATAGAATAAAATTGAGAAGAGAGGTGTTTTCAAAACTCTTGTCAACATTTTTAAGTTTGACGATGTCTTATTCAATTACTGACGTTTTTGCCGAGAATATTAATTTTGATTGAAGGGCGCGTCAACCGTTAGATCATTAAGAGGAGAGGACAGACACGTGCTGGACAGATTTAGCTAAATGCGAGAGGAGGAAAAGAGGTTTTCTGATGTCATGGACGTCGGCGTTGGAGAGGTAGTCGAGGGAAAGGGTAACTAAAAGATAAAATTTAACCTATAATTTCTATTTTAAATTCTTCTAATAAAAACCAGGATGTACTAAAGAGAAAAATAACATTTCTTCACAATCTTCTGTAAAATTCACTCACAATGTTTTTCTTTCGATTTGATGAACTTTGAACTTAAAAGATGTATGATTGTTGGTAACCAAATTTACTAATTAAAACAAATATGTTCGTGGACTAAATCATTTGTACACATTGTTGTTATGTGTAAGTATAGTTAAAAATATTAAAAAGCAAACTCGGGTAACTTTTTGCAGTAATCTCAAAGAATTGATGTTTTCTCCTACAACTACAACCGATAATCCCGTAAGCTTGTATCTCTCCTCCAAACTGTTTATTAATCAAGCATGTAGTGACAACACGGCAGGTGCGTTCGTCACGGGCTCCCGGGCACGAGGGTTAGGTGGGGAGGGAGGGGGGTAATTATGTCAAGGGGATCCGTCAGACCGTATCACTACGATCAGTTTCCTCTCGACAACCCGAGCTGTTGTTATCATCGAATGCTGCTGTGCACTACACTACAGGGATATCCGCGGTGCCAACAAAGTGTTAGCTCAGATTGTCAGAACGGAAAGCGCAATTTTTCATAATTATTATTGCACAAGGCCAATTATAATTTCAAATTGAGGTAGTCTGTGTGGACTCCTCAAATAATATCCTGACACTGGAGACCATTAAGACTGTTGGTTGAGTTCGAGAAAACCAGGATTTGACGCAGAACGCAGAGATAAAGTCTGGATCACTTGGAAGAATGGAAGCTCTGTCGTTTGTCCTATCGGGTTGTGGTTTGCAACAAAATGTTAAGTAAGAATGTGTAATATGCTGTATCAAAGCACATTTTCCAAATATTGCTCACTTTTCTTACTTACTGACTGTAAATGACACCAAACAGTTAAATTGTAGTAATTTCCCAATTTTGTGTAGAACTTAGAAGACAAATAGTGACATGTACTCAACCTTCCGGAATAGCTTCCCAAAAATGCAGATTTTTTGTATGAAAATTTAAGGTCAAAAAGCGGTCCAGAATGTATGTGAAATTAGATGGATTTGACGATCAAGCGTATTTTCAAATTGGCATTTCACATTGTAAAAAAGTTGGCCCGAACTTGGCGAACAGTCTTCAAAGTGAGGTGGCTCTCATGCAAACATTTATACATTTTCCGCACACATTTTTATGTGTATATGTCACCGCGGACAGCCTTACTTTTTGATATTCTCTACTCCCCACCATTAAAATGCTGACCACCTTAGTGCCCTAAGAGTCCATCGGCGAGAATGCTTTACATAATAAGTCGACCTTTACAGCAATGTTTTGCATGGAAACGCATGGTACAATGTTAATTTTTCGTATTTTAAAAAGGTTTTCTAGATTTGAGGCGCGAATAATCTTCTCTGAGCGCCCTAAAACCACTACCTAATATAATAAACTAATAACCAATTAAAATTTTCATTAATAAAAGTCCTTTTAAAATTAAAATGTGAATTAACGTTGTAGTAAATTATAAATCTACTGCATTTCTGCTGCTAACCTCGAACTTATAATAAGTTATTAAAGCGGGCTATAGCTTTTAAAAACTGTATCAAGTTATGCCAGTTTAGTCGAAACGGGTTCGCATCCCACGAAAGTAAAACATTAATTGATTTTCTTTAAAATATTATCAATTTTCATATAAATTGTTCTTAGAATAGTCATAGCGTTGAGTGACTAATATCTATTAATCACTCTACGGTCATAGTACGAGTTGTTTTAAAACAGTATTTAACAATTACACTCACTCATGAAATTAATATTTACACCTCTATGCTATGCTGCTTTATTCGAGGCGATAAGATGAGGAAACAGGAAAGAAAAGTATCCCACATAAGTTTTTTAACTTATAATTTAAAACTTAGTTAGTTATTGTTCTTGGCTTAGGATTATATGTTAATAACGGTGACTGTGGAGTCGTCCTAGCAACGAGCCACACAATAAATTCTAAAGTTATTCCGAATCAGCCTTGTTGATTCTGGTGCTGTCCGCGGGTGGACTCGTGTCCAGCTTGATTGATCGGTGTTTCGTACTTAAATATGCCGGTCTCTAGTTGGTCATTGTTCGCTCGTCGATGGTGTCGGCGCCTACAGGGTTGGCTTGGACTGCTTTAAATTTAATGTTCCCCAATGACTGATTGGGTAGACTCTAAATACGAATTTATTTATTTATTTACACCTTCTTACGCTGTATTGAGCCCCCCCCCCCCCCCCCCTATAAACCAGTTATCTAACTAACTAATATTTCAATTTGCAAAGCTTGTAGATAAACATGTAATTGCTTGCGAGGGGGAGAACGTTAAATGTTTTGCTTAGGGGCCACATCGTAACTAACAACCGCACAAATAGTCATATTACAGAAACAAACAAACAGAAATGTATACACACTTCAATTACGCAATTAAAATTAGGTTAATTAGTGATCTTGCTCCATTTACGGTCCGGCCGCCATTAGCACGTCAAGTGCAACTGATAACAACCTAAACAAACAGTTGATTTGTTATCACTTAACTTAAACCAAACAGAGCTCTAGGCCACCTCCCACTCCCACCGTCTTATACCTACACACTTACTTACACATGAGCATACTCACGTCGACGACAACGTGTCTTATGTTCATGGGAATTATTGCACAGTCGAAACATTTTCAACGCATCAATGTTATACGTTTCGTGTTCTAAACCAATATTTATTTATTTATTGTCGATATTTATAGTAGTCATCAGAGTGTGCGTTTGTGCAAAGGGCACAATCCCAAAGTTTTTTGTTGATATTTGCCATCGCTTTAAATAAAGATGTTTCGACGATGGTATTATTTTAAATGTTCCATTTCTATTCTTAGGAATCACCTTTATGGTCTAAACATTGTTATTTATTCAGGTATCTGTATTTAAACATCGTTTTAAAATTTTTGTTGGTTTGGTAGTTTGTGATATTATGAATTGTTAATGTTTTGTTAATTTCTACTGCGTTTGTCTCTTTTATGTTTCTATGTTATATGTTTAAGTGCTTGTTTATTCTCACAATTTGTTGCGTAGAGGCTGGCAGACACCTTGTGCTTGGGGCATACTGCCCTTTTCTGCCAACCTTCCTACTAAGCCTAAGTGGAAAAATAAATAATAAATAAAATAAATAAATAATCAATGCAAGTTATTTTTATACTGTGTCCTTGTGGCAAGTGTATCTGTAGGCCTACAACAGAGTTCTGTTTTGTTTTGAAAATAAAAGTTCGAAATTATAGTCTATTCCATTCAGTTATAAAAACTGATTTACAAAGGAAGAAAATTTTAATAAAATTAAGTACATTAATGTACATAAAAATAGTAAAATGTAGTCTAATTCAAATTGTATGGGAAATAAAAATTAAATTAATTAAAATAATCTAATGTAAATAATTAAAAAGAAAGGGGGGTGGTAGAGAATAAATAGCTAAAGAACGTCAAAAAAATCCCACTCACGAGGTGGATTTTTCACGGGAAAAAATCTCAAAAATCTGGGGGAAATATAACCGCTTTTGATAAGACAAATAAGATAATTAACCAAAAGATGCAGCAGTCTTCGCCAATGGTGGAGGAGTCGCGTGCGTGGATATTTAAACTTGGGGGGGGGGGAGGTTAGCCCCCTGACCCCCAACAAATAAGTATCTTCTTTTTGAAGAGCACTGTCTTCAAAAACCACGTCAATTGGAATCGTGAACGTGACAGGCGGATTGACATACGGACAGAAACAAGATAATACAAATAAAACAAATAAATACAAATAAAACTACAAGATAACAGTGTTGGCGCGACTCTGATTCGGGAGGTCTCGGCTCAAATCCCGTCGAGACAGGCAATCCTGACTGAAAGTTTTTCCCGGGGTTGAGTCCTCTTAAACAGCCCTCGGTCATCCGTCCTATCCGCAACATACCTAGTTATTATTGAGGGGCATGCATTGCACCCTAAGCAGGCTTCCCACGAAAAGTTATTAAAATTATATGGGACATTGGCTCTCTTATAATATTGAAAGGCATGACTGCAAATTGTCTAGACATGAACAGCGATACAGATTATCATACCAATGTTTTCTTGTTAACTCAATTAAGGTAAATAATAACTAAAAGTAAACATGCATTCTCCATTAAATTAATTTCGTGATTCTCTGAACTACTTCGCAATACATTACCCGGACAAAGGACAAATGACGTGCGGAGATAAGATGTAAAATGCTCTGATAGATAAGATAAGATGATTTTAATTAGACCAAAGGTGAAGAAATTAGATATTCCCCATCAATCATGTTTTAATGCGTCATACAAGGAAGAATGTGGAGAAAGGGGGGGGGGGTTCAAAGAAAGAATTGCCATCTCACACCTCACATAAATAAACCTACATTTGTAAATTGGAATCTATTGCACATGTTTAAATAAATTATTTGTATTTCTAAGTTTCTAGGTAGGTTAAAAGCAATTTCGCCTGTTATAAAAAAAAACGTTGGATCACGGGTTAAAGCTACAAGTTTTCTTGGCAAACAAGAATTTATATAATCTCGCCAGGCTTGTCATGTACATCTTATCCAGCCTCCTTCTATCTTCCTTCTATAGCTTCTTCACGCTATCTTCCCATGTATTCCCATAGTCAAAGTAATAGTAATTACTTTAAAATAAAATTACGTAATATTGAAGTAAGAAAATTTAATGTGTTCGTAAAAATACGAAAACCACAAAAATGAAAATATATTTTAACGTGATTTTCTAACACATGGACAATTATTGATATCTCACGAAATATATATTAACACACAATAATACTATTCATAAAAATACAAAAATCTGGTAAATTAGCCTACATTTTACAAATTAAATTTCAAATAACAGCGACCGCGGCTCAAGGGAGAGGGCGAGAGCGCGGACTAGCTGTGAGGTTTGTGGGTTCGAGTCTCAGACACGTCACGTTACATACAGCAAGCTGGCAACATTGAGGAGCAGCCCAGGCGTAGTGCTCGAGTGAGTGACCTTGAGATTATGCAAGATCGGCTTTGCAAGAATAATCCGAGTCATCGCGGGAGTCGAACTAGGGACTCTCTAGCCAAGAAGCTTAATATTTCGATCATCTTATTGATTAAACGTAACGGTATTTCCTATTCAGTTGTAAAAACTGATTTAGGTCCGGTATTTTAACATCCTGTTAAAGTGGCAAGTAAATCTAGCTGCCAGGTAACTTATTATCACCATGGCAACCACTAATCAGAAGCATGGCATATATCAATTTTAACTATAGACATTGAAATTCTGGACCTTGCAAGTAGTCCAGACAGTAACCAATTTTAATTGCCACGTTTAACATGTATGAATTAATTGGCGTTATTCATGTAGGCCTAATTAATTATTGCATAAATTCAAATACCTACATATTATATTCCATTCATTATTTAAAGATAGGAGTTAGGCCCATACTTGTATGCAACATTAAAATCTTTTTTATCAAGCACGACATTAAAATTAAATTCACATTTAAAAAATGAAAATTTGTGTACCAAAAATAAGATTAAGTAATGTAAATTTATATAAAGATAAAACGAGAAAAGAATACCGCTTTGTTGCGTTTGGATCGATTTGACTGTGTTGCTATAATCTACATTTTAAAAACTATTTTCACGTAACTCCAAAGTTAAAAAAAGCTGGAGAAACTTCAACTAACGAAACGAGTCAATAAAACAGCCGGTGATGCGGTAACAAAACATACAGTCCCAGCCAAAAATATTAGTTATGTCCCATACACCTTGTACTAAAAGAGACTTTAAGTAAAAAATAGGATTTCCCGATTTACGTCAGATTTATTTGTTTATTTAACATCTATCCTATTCAGTTATAAAAACTGATTGACAATGAAGGACAACTAGATAAAATTAAGTTCATAAATGCACATTGTACATAAACAATGATTTTTTAAGTATTCCCACAACAAAGTTTAAACGTGATATTACATCTACAATGAATAATAAGACAAAAACATCTTTGATTACATATTCAAAACAAGAAGTTGAATGTATTAAGCTAAAATAAATCAAAATTTGATAATATATATAGTTAAAGAGCATGGCCCGGAAAGCCAAGGTCCCGGGTTCGATCCCCGGTGTAGTCACTTTTTTAATTTTTAATTTCTGTCCAAAGCACTATTATATATTATATATATTTAATATAAAGTATAGGAAAAAGAGAAAAAATTAAAATACAATTTTAAAAAAACTGATTAATTAGACGATCCCACTCAAACGAGTATATGAGATTTGGCAAAAATCAGGAAAAATAAACACGTTGATAAGATAAAGGCTAGATCTAAGTCTACGTTGAGTAAAAGAATCGGTCCTCCTTCCTTTACTAAAAGTAATCTCAGGTCAGTAAATGGATCAACCCCAAGCCTCAGCAAAATAAAGCCGAGCGTTAGGTCTAAGAAGTAGGAAGCCATAAGAGAAGCTTTCCAAACATAACGAAACTCTTGTAAGGTTTTAGTAAAGTTCCTCCCCGCCAGGTCGTCACTGCCAGTGGCGGATACAGAGGGGGCGGTGGGGCAATAAACCCCCCCCCCCCCCCCAATTGATATTTAACATCTAAAGTAGGCTAAATCCCCAGTCTCCAATACGTCCGCACAGGCGCGAGCGTACCAATGGCGATTTGGCGCTTCAATTTATTATGCTTGACATTTTTTGCATGTTTTGTTTGATATGGTTTTAGCTTGCATGTGCAGCATGAGAATGCACAAACAGAAACAATAAGAAGTTATTGCATAAGGGAATTTAGAAATCATTTGGTGTTAATCTCTAATATGGTTACCTGTCAACCTGACAGCCATCTTGAAAAACATTTGGGCTACAAATCGCTAAAACCTACTTTAACATACACAAACTGACCTATTCAAGATGGCTTCTAATTGACACGCCAGTGGAACAATGACTGGGGATCTAGCCTACTTGCCCCCCCCCCATGAATCAGGGTAGATCCGCCACTGGTCACTGGCTCCACGCGCCGTTGTGTAGAGTGTAGAAGCGTGAGTGGACGTGGGTTCGAAGCCCACGTGAGTAGTGAATCTTCCTACCGTCAACCCACGCTATTCTATTGTCAGAACATAGGGAATGGGCCGAGGGCGTTTTGTCAAAACTAACATTATAACATATAGGCCTATACTTCTGGGAGTGGATTTGACCCTGACTTATTGGTAGAGGTACGAGTATAAAGCATTTTCAAGTGTCATTTTATAGCGTTTTTAGCATCTATTTTTTTGACAACTTCAAACCCTTGTGTATGAACTTTTTTCATATTTTCAATTTTTAATTTGGTCATCAAGGTTGAATTAATATCAACTGAATAAAAAATGTGCATAAACATTTATTAAAGATACTATGGAAAATAAAATAAAATAGGACTGGAAAACCTTAGTTTTAAGTGAAAAAATAGCGCTTTGTAGCATCTATTCACAATACGCTATTTTCACGTACCTCTACTTATTGGAGATGATTTTTCGTGGATAATAAAGTCTGCAATCAGTTTTAGAAATTTTGCAGCGTAGGCCTACTCGAGATATCACTAAAAACTGTAATTTCGCGTGGTTTAAATATTATTGGCGGGGTAAAACGTCAAGCGCGAGACTCTGATTCGGAAGGTCCCGTTTCGATAACCGTCACTGGCAATCCTGACTGACAGTTTTTCAAGGGTTTCTTCGGTCAAAGAAACCTGTATCTTTAACAAGCATGGTTCCGATACGGGAGTATCCAAAACGCCGGTACAAATACCAACTTTGTACTTTGTTTAGGAGGAAGAAAAAAATCGTACTGTGCAAGATATTTTCGAAAAAAATCCAAGTATGTCAGTTTGTAGACAAGAGTATGTGTTACAATAAGAAACAAAAATTAGCCTTCTTGCCCCAAAATTATGAGCAGGAATATGTCCGGGGTATACGTGATAAATTTCACTAAAATCGTCTATATTTGGCGAACTGCTCAACCCAAAAATAAATAAAAAATGTTTTGTAAATATCGGATGATCATTATTGATAAAGTTACTAGGCCTATGTCCGTTGTTTTGTTAAACTTTTTTTTAATTAGACCGATAGATTCACCTAAAGGCTATTGTACCACCTCTGGCCGATAATTTGAAAGTTGAAGAAACATGGCTGAAAAGTTTTCTGAATGAAAGAGGGCCTTACTTAAAACAGGGAAAAAAAGAAAAAAAAATTGGGCGGGACGTAACCTTACTTTTGGCCATTATGTGTTGTTTTTTTGACAATAGTGTAGCCAGCACAGTTATTGCAAAATTAATTTTTGAGAATCGGTTTTCTGGATACAGTTTCTTTACACCTTTAGCTACAACTTCAACTATAAGGACAAATAGATTTCTGAAAATACAGTTGGTGTACGATTTTTTTTGTCAAACGGTACAAATATGAATTTTTTTGATTTTTGTATCGTCTCGCAAAATAATCGTAAACCAACTTATATTTAAGAAATCTATTTGTCCTTATAGTTGAAGTTGTAGCTAAAGGTTTTAAGAAACTATATCCAGAATACCGATTCACAAAATTTAATTTTGCACTATCTATCTCACTATTGTCAAAAAAAACGAATATAAAAGTCGATAGTGAGGTTATGACCCGTAAAAAAAAAAAAAAAAAAAATCGCTGTTGTATTAAAGGTACTCTTTCATTCAGCCAACTTTCATGGACTTCTAAGGTTTTGACCCTACCCTGATTACAACAGCCTTAATCAACAGATTAGCGGTTGGCTATGGCGAAATTTCGCCTCTTATTCCCGCATTCAAAAGGGTGTGGCGCCCGGTAATAAACATTCAAACTTTCTTGGAAGGCCACCCACTCCCCCTTGACCTGACCCCCAGGAACACATTCTGTATCAACTATATAGTCCTTGTTGAAGGGCAATGACAACAAAAAATCCATTGGGAACGTAAGAAGCAATTAGGCCTATAATTTTCTGGTTCGAATTAAAGGCCCTAAGTCCCTAACCGAACGGTAAATTTCATTTAAGCTTTTATTTATGTTAAGATGTGTAAAGCAACAGGGTCTTCACTTGGTTATGTATTTGACACTTGATAAACTTCCTTATTTTGAGTAACTTGCCCCAGTCCCAGTCCCCAGGCAAAGGTTTTACATTTGCGTGTCACAAAGACTAGACGCAAAGTAAGTGGATTCTTGAGATATAAAAGTGGGATCCTTGACGAAGACTTATCAGTAAGTGTATGACAGACTTGAGATAAGATATAATCAGATTAATGGAATATACCTTAAGTGGACGTGAACAAAAGATAATCCGCAGGTGGTATGGAATTTCCTCCCCTTCTACTATACCACCTTCCTCAGATCCTCGCACTTGATGGTGAAGTAAAGAGTTTTATAGGCCTATAATATATTTTTAATAGTACGTGTACTCTCATTTTCGGTTAAGAGGATTTTTTTTCCTTCACCGTCTGGACCACAAACTCACACAAAGTCCCGGAACAATCGTCGTTGGCCTTTTGACTGGTCCACGTATGCGCTTCAGAGACCGTAGTTTTGAATGTGGGGGAGGTCTGGAAATAGTTCGCAGCGTGCACGGGTCGGTCTAGGCAGTGGCGTAACTACAGGGTATGGGGGGGACCGCCTTCCTATATATAGGCAGAGGGGGGCGACGGGGGGCACAATTTTGGGCCAACATTTTCTAAACTTACAATCTTCACAATATACAACGATAAAACCTAGTAAAATACTATCATTTGCTGTGCTTAAAATCGAAAAGTTTGTAGAGCCATACGCCCCAGACTCGCGTTAGCTGGGGGCGTGGCCCTAGATCCTCCATTGTAGTACCAGGAAACATACTTTTCCAAAGTTTTGTGGGCAATACTTTAACCTCCCCCCCCCCCCAAAAAAAAAAAAACAGTGCTAGTTACGCCATTGCGGGTCTAGGTACCTCCGTCATCTGTCTTGTACATAGACGGACGAGGGTAGGGCTACTAAGATGTAAGGTCTACTACTCACATCGTCCGACGGGAACTCGTAACATTCCCCGATCTTCTGGTACAGCTCCCTGACATTCGAGAACCCAGAGATAAGTCCTGTGGGACTACCATGCGCCTGTTGACAGTGAAACACCAACTTGGGCCGTTGTACACTCCCGTCCCCTGGCGTCTGTTGTTGTTGTTGTTGTTGCTGTTCCCTATTCCCCTTCCTCGGCCCCGCGGCGGGGTAAGCCGGGGGCTGGGGCTTCGTCCCCGGTGGGTGGCTATCACCATTCGTCTTGTTAGCTCCCTGGACGGGGGCGGCCTTCTTGTTAAAGAGAGGCATTGCACTCAATCCACTCACGCACACGTCAACTGAACACGCACTGACGATAACAAGTCTCACTTCTGATAAAGAACGAGGTGTAATCTTATCGCGTACCGATATGGCGAAACATGTTATTAAGAGTCATCGAGCACTACCTACATCGCGTACATTTCGTTGACTAGCTCGCGAGTGTACTGACTTGCATGCACAGCAACCTTGTGGGGGAAATTACCTTGTTTGTTCGAAACCGCGAGGTAGTTAATTCGAATGTGGGATCCTTTCTACGGTGGCGCTATCTACCAGCAATGAAACTAGGCTCGGTCGTAAAAGGAGTTGTACTTTCTAACCGGCATGTAAAAACTTTCACTGCCATGAAATTAGTTACGGCTGGATCACCGTACAAATAATTTGAATTGTGGGCGGGAACTTGTCGTAGACTGGTTATGAACAGTTCGGAACAGAGGAAACAAAGCCTAGTAGAGGAAGTTCGGGATTTAGAACTGATAAAAACAATTGTGTTCTGAGATCTGACCTTCAGAGATGAACGCTATCTGCAAAATGGACCGTTTGAGATGTCACCTTATTTAAATTGAAAACTATTTTTACATTAAAAGCGTATTTTGTGTAAAAGTTTATGGCTAACGATGATTTAATTACCAAAATAACAGTTGAATGAATCTTCAGTACACACTCACTACGTATATCACAGCACTCAATCCGAATTGACTCAAGTCGGTTCGAGTTCAATTCGGTTTGAGTCTCTTGATATAGGCCTACACACTCGATTCGAATTGAAGTCAATCCACTTTCCAAAGTGGACTGACATCAGTAAATTGCTTTAAGTGAATACCATTATTAGGCAGGCGGTGTTTATTACATGTTTACAATAAAATGGCGTCTTAGAGGCTTTAATGTAGACATTAGGCTTTATATTTACGTAGCTGTAGGTAGAGATACAAGTACATAGTATTTTCAAGTGTTATTTATAGAATCTTGTAGCATCTATTTAAACTGCCACAACAACTTCAATTCGAATCGAAATAGGATTGAGGAAGTCGTTTCGAATGTCCGTGATATACACTTCAAGTCAAACCGAATTGAACTCAAACCAAATTCAGTCAATTCGGATTGACTGCTGTGGTATACGTAGTGATTTCAACCAATATAATTTCCCATAACCTTACTTTCGTCCGTAGTAATTCGAATTCCCGCTGTCGTCCCACTCTGTTTTTTATACACTCCTCCTTTCCCGTCAGAACCGTTCAAACACATTCGGTCTGTTCTAGAACAGGTGTCTGGAGAGAGATAAAAACCACTTCAACACTTATTTTTTTTACAGCTGAACGACCATTTTCATGTTTAGACAGTTCAGGACAGACAATAATAAACAAACCTAATGGCACAATGATTTAAAAAGTTTAATTTTTTTGTTCTCTGGTATGTATTCTCTATCTACTTCATAAAGTTACTAAAAGTTATAAATCCTCCCACAAAAATTTAATCTTTTTTTAGTAATAGAATATTTTATTGTCATATTATATACAAAATATAATATCAAGTTGTACAAAAATAATATTACATATAAATCAAAATATAAGAATAAAATATAAAAACACAAAGCCAGAACATGGCATGGATAGAATCTAGGTAAATACAACCAATTTTTATTTATTTATTATGATGTTTGCTTCTAATATGGTACAATTTAACTTTTGTTTTTAATTTATGTAAAACATTTGGGAAACACCACAAAAAATGTCAATTCATTATTATAACGCCCACGTTTAATTTTGAATTCGAATAACCAAAAATATTTGTTAACTCAGTAGTACTATTTAAATAACGTGTTTTAGTTAAAATTTGACACAGCAAAAATTTTCTTTCACCATGTTTCAAGTTGTTACACATAATATAAATCTGCAAATTTCCATATTGTTTTTCTGTGCTTGTCACTGCCAATATACTTTCTTGAGCATTTATTGTTATTTTATTTATTTTCATACCTTGCTAATATGTTATACATGGGGCAAGACAACATTCATTATCATTTCTTTTTATTAACAAATAATTACAATATCAAAAATATTACAAAGTTTATAACACAAATATTATTCTATATCTACCTCCTCCAAACATCCTTTACATTCCAATATCAAAAATATTACGTTTACATCATAAACCTCCAAACATCCTTTACATTTCAATATAAAAAATATTATCTACCTCCTCCAAACATCCTTAATATTTCAATATAAAAAAATATTAAAACATTTAGATCATACATCTAGGGCGACGGTCGTTCGCCCGCAGCCAAGCGCACGCGACTGCTAGTAGGTGACGATAACTCGACCCTGTTTGTTTACTTCTACCCGAGCTGGGGGGTTTTCAGCTATCTGCACACGCCGTCCCGAAAGATTTACAATCTTGAAACTCGGTATATGACCTGATATGTGGTCCATGACATACAAAAAAAAAATCAGACCGATCCGATAACCCGTTCTGTGTTAAAAAAGTGCGTAAAAATCGACGAAAATCTTCCGGCTGGCTGGTTTGCAGGGATTCTGCCAGAGAGGAATACTTCCGCCGAGAGACAGGCAATATTCCACCTCCAACACACACTAAAATTAAAATAATTCATAGCTCTAACCCAAAATTGAATTTTTAATCAAATTAGTTAACCCAATCGGCCTATTCTCATAACCACATTTTGTCAACCCCATCCCTAATAGTTTAATTATTTTTACCTTAATTTCCAGCATTCACCACGAAGGCACCTAATGAGTTATCATCATGAAATTTGAAATGATGGTACATAATAATATGAAAAATAATCCGCCGAGAGGCAATTAAGCGATATTCCACCCCCAACACCCCCTAAAATTGGAATAATTCATAGATCTAATCTAAAATTGATGTTTTATTCAAATTAGTTATTAAAATTATGTTTTAATATGTTTTAACCTAATCGGCCTATTCTCATTTCCTAAACCACATTTTTTCAACCCCCATCCCTTATAGTTTATATTATTTTTACCTTGATTTCCAGCATTCACCATGAAGGCACCTAATGAGTTATCAGCATGAAATTTGGCATGATGGTACATACTAATATGAAAAATAATTCACCGAGTGGCAAGCGATATTTCACCCCCAACACTCCTTAAAATTGGAATAATTCATAGCTCTAACCCAAAATTGATTTTTTATTCAAATTCGTAAATTATGTTTTAATGTGTTTTAACGCAATCGGCCTATTCTCATTTCCTCAACCACATTTTTTCAACCCCCATCCCTAAAAGTTTATATTATTTTTAGCTTGATTTCCAGCATTCACCATGAAGGCACCGAATGAGTTATCAGCATGAAATTTGGCATGATAGTACATAATAATATGAAACATAATAATCTGCCAGGAGGCAAGCGATATTTCACTCCCACTGTTCCCTACCACCCTTAACTTTGGGAAAAACGTTAGGTCGTATTTGATACAATTTTAATATTTTTATTGCTGATTAGAATTATCAATGTGTTATAGTTCGGTCAACATTTCATTCACACAAAAACCCAAGACATTAACCATAGGAAATTTAATAAAAACATTGTATATTGCCAACTACAGATTGTAAACAAAAACAAAAGTTGGTAGCTTTTGTTTCTAGACAATCTGTTTTAAAGGCACTGTATCCACCTTTACACGTATTTCACGCCTTGATATGAAACAAACAACAAAAAGATGTGATATCCCCCCAAAATACAAAAATTTGTAAAACAAAAAAAACGGCAGCCAAGCTCTCCTTCTAAAGTCTTCGGCTGAGAATGCTGTGAGATATAGAAGTTGAGCCAAGCATTTCATTCTTTCTCCCTAGTTTCGCATTGAAAAGAAGTAAGATCATTTCGCCTGTTGACGAGCTCCAAGCCAACCATTTTCGTGGTAAAAAAAAGTAAAAATTTTGAACTCAAAATCATAAAAAAATTACTTTGCCATTGAATTTGGTACGAGGACTCTAAAAAGTCAATGGCCAAGTAATTTTTTTATGATTTTTAGTTTAAAATTTTCGGTTGGCTTGGCGCTCGTCAACAGGCGAAATGATCTTACTTCTTTTCAATTGCGAAACTAGGGAGAAAGAATGAAATGCTTGGCTCAACTTCTATATCTCACAGCATTTTCAGCCGAAGACTTTAGAAGGAGAGCTTGGCTGCCGTTTTTACAATTTTTTTGTATTTGGGGGGTATTTCTATATCTACCTCCTCCAAACATTTTATAAAACTTTTCACTTTGGATTCCTCAACAGCTGCAGCTGGCAATTTATTCCATTCCACAATATTGTTCTGTTGAGAAACGACAACCTCCAACATACTTTTCATTATTATTTCTCTTTCTTTTTTTTATTATTATGTATTACAATAAAGCATTATTTCAATAGTTATGACCTAATGGCTTTTAAGCAGGGATTGGAACCGGAACCGTTTGATATTGTAGAACCGGAACCGTTTGTACAGGTGGTCTATGGAACCGGAACCAAACCGTTATATTACACAAGGTTCTTAAAGGTTCCAAAATATCTGCTTTTAATAATTTTAAACTAAATTAAAATTTTAACTTTTTGAATGATATTCAAATAAAAACGCTAAAAATTTGTTCACTAGTTTTTGAAAAAATTCTTGACTATTCAGTTTTTTGTGTGTACAGTTTTTGTCTTCTCACCTTCTGGGACACATCCTGTCCGATATGGCCCGGCCCGCAAAGACCTGTGCTGTTCAGCTTTGACTAGATTAATCCCAGTGAACATTTTACTTCTACTACATGATAAATAGGCTACTAATACGATCTTTAATAAAAAAATAAACTAAACAAAAATAAACTATACCTACCAGTGACGTATCCAAGGGACAAAAAAAAAAGTGTTTAGGAGAAAATAAAATAACTACAAATTACCATCTGACTAAAAGAGGATTTTAGTAGATACAAAGTTGGTTATTTTGATGCTTTAAAACGCACAGATTTTCACCAAAATGACCTTGAAGAGAAAACTTTTAGATTAAAAACAGGATTTTAGATAAAAAGTTGGTGCGATGCTTTAAAAAACGCACAGATTTTCACCAAAATTACCTTGAAAAATTTTTTCCGGGGGCAAGCCCCCCCGGCCCCCACTTAGCCTTCGGCACATCTATGAAAAAATTAATTGAACCCCCCCCCCCCCCCTTTATGAATTCCTGGATACGCCACTGATACCTACATGAAACACACAATCAATAACTGAACTGAAATCTCTTATTTTATTTTTATTTTTTTATTTGAAACTTACCATTTGTATTATTCATTACAACATTATTAATAAATATTATTGTAATTATTTTATTTTTATGACCTAATTTAAATTTTTAACCTTAAATGTCCAAAAGTCAAAATTTGTACTTTTACAACTTCCCACGACTTTGCACAAAATATTATTTTAAAGAACCGGAACCAGAACCGTAAAGAACCGTTAAGAACCGGTTCTTACGGAACCTTTATACATTAGGAACCAGAACCGTTATAAAATTTGGAAGTGGAACCAGAACCGGAACCATTATGAATAAAGGTTCCAATCCTTGCTTTTAAGTATACTTCTATAAAAGAGGCACTTTTCTTGAAACAAAATTGATATTTTAGAGTCCCTAAAACTTGTTACAATGCTCAAAACACACTCTAAGAATTGAAAAAAAATCCCGGGGCTATCGTATTTGCTGGGGATAAATTACTTCGAATGAGAAATTTAGGAAGTTTGTCGCCATTATTTTTATTTATTTATTTAATGTCTATCCTATTCAGTTAAAAAACTGATTTACAAAGGAGGACAACTAAATAAACTAATTACATAGATGCAGACACAACAATGGACTACAGTTAAGTAAATATTTGAAATAGTAATATTACAACAACAATTTTGGTAACAAATTCAAAAGGATATTAAATGCAATTAATTAATGAATCAAATATACAAAGTGGTTGGAAAAAAAAGAAAAGAAAAGAAATAAAAAAGAAAAGAAAATTTAAAAAAATAAAAAATAATAATCATATAGAAGATCTTAAATATTAATAATATAATTCATATATTATATTAATATATTAATATTAAACCTTACTTTGTGTTAATATTTAATACAATCCAGAAATTAAAAAATCCTTGCTTTATGCTTTATTGTTCCATCCATCTATGATTTGGAGACATCAAATTGGGTGCACAAGGCATCATATACAATACATTCTGCTAGCATATGCTCCGAGTTGGGGAGTATTTAACGATTTAATTTAATTTTTGGAGTAACTTTAAAAGTAACGCTTTCAAAATCGGCAGCTTTTGGAAGTAACTATTGTTATTTTCGGTGTAGATTGGAGAAGGGTTAACAGGTTGGGAAAGCCCTTTTCCAATCTATACTAAACTAGCCGGTTGGCCTTTTCCTAATTGTAATATTGTTATTTTCGGTAATTTTCAATAAACGTTAAGTTGAATTGAAAGTTACTTTTGTTTTGTAGCCTGTACTATGTAAAAGATATCATTGCACATATCAGGATATATCTTTCTCGACATCCGGTTTTCCCAATTATGAAATGTTTTTGTAAGAGGAATTTTTGTCCAAAGCCTCGTTTCCGAGAAAATCTCGCATCAGCCCTCTGTAACCCCTCCCCTTTACGTATTGTGGTAGGGCTAGGCTTTTTTGGCGCCATTTTTGTTTCAATCGCAAATTCGCAGCCCAAGTTTCCTCTAAGGCACATGTAGTGTGTTTTATACTTATACGCTCGTTATACCTCAATAATATTCATCGTTAAGTGTAGCCTAGTTGTTCGTTCCATTCAGTGTTTGTAAAAGTTGAATCTAAGTAGTAGAAACAAGATAGTGGAGGTGGCCTGTTTACAGTCAATGTATGTAAATTGTAATTGGATGAGCGTAGCGAGCGAAGCGAAGATTCCATTTCACTTCACTGGAGAAAAAAATCGGGAATGTTTTTTTTTTTTTTTTGTGTCTGTTAACACGATTCCGGCTAAACCGATACTCCGATTGTGATGAAATTTTATGGAGGCCTTCGAAATCTCTGAACTTAGAACTGCCACGTTTTTGAGCGCAATCGGGAAATTTTTTCTCATAAAAAACGCAATTTTACGATTTTTTTCGAATTTTAAAAAATTTCTTCGACTTATAACTCCTACATGCTTTATCCGATTGTAATAATTTTTTCACAGAACCTTAATTTTATGAATTAAGATATTCGTGTAAAATTTGAGCGTAATCGAAAAATTATTTCTCATGAAAATCGAAATTTTACGGGTTTTTTTCTAATTTTAAAACAATTCTTTGACTCATAACACCGACATGCTTTATCCTATTGTTATGATTTTTTCAAAGAACCTCAATTTTATGAAATAATATATTTGTGTTAAATTTGAGCGCAATCGAATAAATAATTTTTATGAAAATTGCAATTTTACGATTTTTTTCTTTTTTAAAATTACGATTAATTAAAAATATTAAGTTAATTTTTTATTGAATTTAATTTATTTTTAAAAAAAATCTTCAACTTAGTAATGATTTTTTCACAGAACAACAGAAAATCCACGTAACACATGGCAGCTCAATGCACCAATTACGCTCATCCAACAACGGGGCGGGACTTAAGCGTTTTCCTAGTCAATACATTACAGGTATACATTATTGAATTCCATTTCATATCGATATTAATTTATTAGAATATGAGTTCCCTGGAGTTTTTTATTTTCCGTTTAATTAGAATTTATGCCGCAAACGCCGTAAAACCAACTTCTACAAGTTACTTTTAATGGTAACTGAACTTTCCAGTCACTTTATTTTTGAACTAACATTAACTTTAAGTAATTGCTTATATAAAGTCAACTAATTCATCATTTTAAAAGGTAATATTTTTGGGTAACTTCCCCAACTCTTCATAATATGATGTATGGTTAAAGTTACATCAGTTACATGTGTCACATTTGGGAACAACCTTTTCTCTGGTTAAGAGATATCCGTGAGTTAGACGTGTGTGGCCTATTCGAATTCTGGACAATACCACCTCTTCTCTACGTGAGAGTCGAGACGCAGGAGGACGAATTTTATTAGTCAGTGTGGGAATTACACTACGCAATTTATTATTCTGCACCACATCCCAAGATGCCTGTTGCAAATCCAACAATCGTTGCTTATATCCGCTCTTGACATCTGGAACGGGAACTAGATTGAAATCAACGTCGCGACGCTGGGAAGCTTCCTTAGCAGCTCGATCAGCGTGTTTATTTCCCTCTATGCCCACGTGTCGAGGTATCCAGCAAAACTCTATGATTGAACCCTTAGAGTTTAGTTTTTTCTAAATAGAATTGGATGTCTTGTACCAAATGATGACTTGAATACATGAGTTTTATGGCTTGAAGTGAGCTCAAGCTATCTGAACACAAAAGGTATTCTCCACAACGGCAATGTAGAATGTATTTAAGAGCTTCGCGGATGGCGAATAACTCTGCAGGGAAAACTGAACACACGTTGCTTAGCCTTAAATGTTCAGTTAAGGTGGAGCCATAAAAGTCACTTCCAAACTAGTTATCAATTTTGGAGTCATCTGTGAGAACCAAATTAAACCTTTGATGTTCATGGCAAATATTTCTAATGTAATTTGTTCAATTAGTTTGGAAAAGGCCAAATGGCTAGTTTAGTTTAGATTGGAGAAGGGTTGACAGGTTGGGAAAGCATAGAGAACATAAAGCCCAGCCTGAAGGGCTGGGGGCGACAAAACTTTTCACCTGCTGATGACAACTGTAGCTAATTTAAAGTTGTTACCTTAATCCACGACGCGTTTCGTCCTTCTGGGACTCTTCAGGCGGATGGTGGCCACTAAAAATCAGCTAACTACATGCAACCAAAACTCACAACACATAACCAAACCTGTGGTAGGGCCACGCAAGAAGTAAATTCTGCAAGCATGTTGTCATCATCAGCAAGGTTACTTCACACACCATTCATACTGGGGCACACAGTCAGCACAGACAGTAAGGGGGCTTCCCTCCCAACTCTGGTGCTCGGGAGACAAGAAATCCATGACTTACCCTGGATTCGAACCAGGACCCTTGGCAACAAGAGAAAAGCTGCCCCTCCTGCTGTTGCTGGGCAAGGGTGCCTCTTCATTCATACAAAGAGAAAAGGTTAGAGATAGGAAGGGTGGAAAGTCACAACACAGCACAACCAGTGAGGGGGCTTCCCTCCTAGACTCTGGTGCTTGGGCGACAAAAGAACCATGTCTTACCCTGGATTTGAACCAAGACCCGTGGCAACGAGAGAGGCTGCCCTACTAATTGTGACTGGGATTCGAAAACGAAAGGAAACAAGACTACAATTTGCAAGCTCTTGGCTATAGCACAGGTACACGTGCTATATTAGCTCTTGGCTGCAGATGAAGAGGTTGAAGGAAAAGACGAGTAGGGTCTAACAGGTTCATCACCTGCTAGGCCCCCCCAGCAGGACAAGGAGTCACACTTGTTATGAACAAGGAAACACGGACCCACCAGAGGGTGTAGAGTAGGCTCGCCCATCTCGACCCCATAGGTGAAGAAAGATGGAAAGTGATAGGTGTCAAATGACACTATCGCAAGTAGACTTTTTATCAAAACGTCAAAGGTCGAAGGTAATAATCGGCTCTGGTGTAATCCAGAGAGGTTATTGCTAAAACCAAATTAAATACTTTTGACATATCAAATTGTATGAAGATTAAACAAAAGTTTACATCTCAGCCCCGTTGGCAGGGTTGCAATCGGTTTGTTATCAAAATGTCTGACAAATTTTGTATTAAATATATCCCGATTTGCTGAATGGTTAGGCAGAGCTTTAATTTTCTTTACGTACGTGCCCATCAAGAGGTTTTGCTGTTCTGCCAAGGAAGACACACCTAACTCGGCGTACAAGATGATTACCGGGCTTGTTCGAAAATCGAAATGCACTAAGAGCAAGACAAAGACCAGAATGGTGGACAGTGTCGAGAAGTTTGAGGGTTGTGTCACAAGCTGTAGAGTATACGATACACCCATTGTTCATCTTGGAGCAAACTAGAGATCTATAGGCAAGTCCTGTCTGCACCCCACATGTATTACTGAGAACTTTCAATAGATTGATTTTCAGCATGCATCTTTTGAGCAACTCAACAACGTGGTGTTGCCAATTCAGCTTTTTGCCAAACTCCATGCCAAGAAGACGTACATTTATTTTGAATTGAAGTTATACATTGGTAAACCTTAGTTGTGGATCATTGAATTCCTCAAAGACGACAAAAGTTATGCAATTAGTCTTTTCGGGAGAGAATCGTGTTCCCCGCTTTCGAGCCCATTCACTTATTTTGTTCAATTCAATTTGCATGTGTCTTTGCCCTTTGTACAATTGATAGATTAACTGACATCAAGAAGATTCCCAGGTTGTCTACAAATAGGCACGACATCAGACTCTTTGGAATCTATTCCTTAACACTGTTTATGCCACTTGCAAATAGTGACACCGACAGGACCGAGCCTAGTGGTACACCTGTTTCCAGTGGTAATGAGTCAGACAGTACAATACATTGTTAACACATATGTACTTTGGAAATTCTATCTATTAAAAAGTTTTCTAAAAACTTTGGCATATGCCCAACAAAATCCACATTGGATGATCGCCAATAAACCGCATGTTTCCAGCACCCACATTAGTCGTTTGTAGATAATCTTTTCAAACAATTTGCAAAAGCAACTTGTCAGAGCGATATGATGTTGGCATTGACTTGTCGTTTGTGGGTTTAAGAAGTGGAATTAAGATGGCACTATGCCAATCATCTGGAAACGTGTCAGACAGCTAAAAAATATTGAAAAATAATATTAAAACTTGCAATGAGGGATCAGTCAGGTGCATTAACAAGTTGTTGTGCATTTTGTCTTCTCCCACAGATGTGCGACTTAAGGGGAATCCCTAGACCCAAATATGATTTCTAAAGAATGCAGTAAAGACGTCTGAAAAGTAAGTAGAATGTAAGAGGGGCTTAATAAAAGAGCGGATTATTTTTTTGAAATTTTTTTGACGGGACATAACCTCAGAATCAACAATTGTATTCAAATTACTGGAATCAGTTGCTCAAGTTCAAAATTGAATTTTTAGCAGCGGCTTTTTGAATATTATTTAACTACACTCCTTTATCTACAACCTAAATATAAGTATTATTGGTTTGATATGGTTTCTGGCGTTGCACGATTTTTTCCGTTAAACGGTACAAAAATTTGAAATTGTACCGGCAGGCGAAAAAAATTGTGCAACGCAACAAACCATATAAATCCAAAAATCCTTTTATTTAGGTTGTAGATAAAGGAGTGTAGAAATAATATACAAAAAACCGCTGCTAAAAATTCAATTTTGAACTTGAGCAACTGATTCCAGTAATTTGAATACAATTGTTGATTCTGAGGTTATGTCCCGTCAAAAAAATTTCAAAAAAATAATCCGCTCATTTATTAAGCCCCTATTACATTCTACTTACTTTTCAGACGTCTTTACTGCATTCTTAAGAAATCATATTTGGGTCTAGGGATTCCCTGAGCTTAATGCCATACAGAGTTCCCACAGAGAACGCTCTATTGTATGACTCATCGTTTTCAGATGAAAAATTAAGATTTTGAGCTACTACTACTAGGAATTCTGCATCATATCAAGCATTGCCTACTACTACTAGGAATTCTGCATCATATCAAGCATTGCTGCTTACCGATGCAAAATGTGTTCCCAGTACTGAAGCCACACCTGCTGGAGAAGTAACCAGTTGCCTGCTACCCCTGATGGCAGGTATGGTGTTTACCTGGTGACCACTTATTGATTTAATCCTTTTCAACACCATTCTGCTACCATTCACCCTCAGCCTGAAATGTTAGCATATATAACTTGGAAGCCATCTTTTCTCAATTATTTACCAATTTAGAAAAATGTCAGCCCGCACACAAGAATTCATTCTTAAGCGGGTTTTCTCACACTAACTAAGTAGGTATATTTTTAATGTAATCCAAAACACCAGTATTTTATTCAATGTTCTGTAATATTGTGTACCTAACTGTAACAACTGAGAATAAAATGGATTTAAAATTGAATTGAATTGAATTGAAGAGGTGCTGTAATTTATTGAAGATACCAACACTTGCCATGACTGCCTCTTACTATGCTTGAAAATTCGTCTCGTTTTTACTCTCTCGTTTGAAATTTTTAAAATTGTCAACGGTAGGAAATTTTCTAAATGCTGCTTTCTTTGCCTTGACGGCCAAAGCGCAATCTTTGTTTCACCAGGGGACGACAAGACGACGTTGTTCACCACTAGTCAGTGGTATACTGGCATAAATGGTGCAAGCAAGCATTTACTAACCGTATTGACAAGCACGTTGGGGTCTCGGGAACTAGTAAAGTCCACCTTCAGCAAAGATACTTCACTAAGGTCCTGGAACTTTCCCCAATCAGCTTACCCAAGTCTCCATCCCTGACCAGGATTCTGTGGCCAATTGTAGTTTAATAAATTCACCTGAAGTGGAAAATGATCACTTCCATTCACAATAATTCCGGTGCACAGTGATTTGCAAACAGTTTAAATAGTGGAGATAGACTAGTGTTTTGCCTTCTTGAGCTTTTATTTATACAGAAGTTTTTTTTTACAAAGATTTCATTTTGGTTTGTATTGATGTGATGTCCTTTTCACCCTTTGTTTCGAAATGTTAACTTATCGGTTACAACTTGAGCTATGTTTTGTAGATACTGTATGTCCACTGATCTAGAGTGTTATCCAACCATTCTCCCATTTCAATGCGTCTTTTTTTATACTGAAGCGCATCATTTGAGTAAAGTATCTGTGTATAATCTTTGGCAGTTCTGCCTGTGTGGTCACGAGCCGTTATGTACGAAATGACGGAGTCTCGGTCCCCCAGAGTATCGACATACACCTTGGCAAGTTCAAGGCAACCAGCTTGAATGGCAATATAGTGTAGCGGTGTATGCCCTTGTAAGTCAACTGCCCTAATGTCTCCGCCATTAGATATGAGCAACTGAGCAGTCTTCACTCTTTGCTCAAAAAACCCATTCGTGAATATTGTTTAAAAACTTCCATACATAAAATGCAGATGCAACGATGTGCATGGCCGTTGCACCGTTTATGTCAGGCGTGTTGACGTACTTGGCAAGAGATTGTCTGTCGTTTCCAGTACTCTCCAAAAATACTTTTACAACATCATGACTAATGAGAGACATACATATACAATGAAATGGTGTTACCCCCAAACTGCTTATCAGATTGATATCACCACCATTAGATATTAATACCCGGGCAATGTCGGCCAGCTCGCGGGCCCTCGATTCCAAAAGTTGACACGACATATTACACATATTTGGGTACTGATCTCTTTGTAACTATTATATTTCTTCCAAGTGCATGCAATGAAGAAAAACCTTGGAAACAAGGTGTGTTGATATACTTTGCTACCGATGCTTTATCGTCACCAAAAGTGTCAAGTAAGATTTTAACTGAAGACAAGGAAGTACGCATCACGGCTAATTGCAAAACAGTTGTTCCATCCATTTTTCGTATTGTAACATCTGCTCCATTTGCGACAAGCAATGAAACAATGTCCGTGCTTCCAAAACTGGCAGCATTAATCAAATTGCTATTGCCAATTCCATCAATAAAAGTGATGCATTGTGTCTTAAATTCGGGATAATTTCCAAATTTATCTCTCATGTGCTTGACAACATTGAAATGCCCATGTACACAACATGCATGAAATATTGCTGCCATATCGTTACGTAGCAACTTTAGGTTTCTACTAAACTCTTCAAGCAGTTCCAGTGTAGAAACCCACCCGTTAATGCCAGCGTAGAACATTGCCGTAAATCCAAATTTATCTTCTTTACCAATGAATTTCCTGCAAAACTCGTCACTGTAACTTCTGAGCAAATCAAGAAGTTTATTTAAGGATTTTGTTTTGACCACAAATTGCTGCTTCGTGTACAAAACTTCTCCCCATTGGTCCTAAAGATGTAATATCTCCACATTCTTTCACAAGAATTTGCACAATTCCAAGGTGACCATTACTAATGCTTCTTAGAATGAGATCCTGTTTGAGGTTCTGGTCGGGTAACCATCCTTGATCGACGATTAGTCTCATTAGGTTACTAAACCCATCGTCTGCTATATCCTGCAATGTGACAACAATACCAATGTTTTCTGTACTTGCGTTGTTGGACAAAAGCATCTCCGCTGCATCCCAAGTTGCAGTCCGCAAAGCGTAGAAAAGTGGGGTGGATTGCACAACGGCATCCACTTTATTGACATCCGCTCCGTACTCGCAGAGAAGGTGAACCATGTGTCCTGGGCTCGGCACAGGTCCAATAAATCTGTGTTCAATGTGAATTCCATACTCGGAACCCCCAAGTTTTTCTGTGAACTCTTGCACGAATTTATAACTGCCGCCTGCAGCAAGATGTAGTGGCGTCCTGTGCCCCTTGTCACTTGAATTCACATCAGCGCCAGCCTTCAGCATTTCCTCCACTAGATACAAGTCGTTGTTAAGCACTGCGACGTGCAATTCACTTTCACCAGAAAGTATACTGTTCAGTATTTTCCAGATAACTTTGCAGTTCAAACCAAATAGGTGATCTGCAATGAACTTCGAGTTTTCTTTGAAGTGTTTTGAGAACCATTTCCCTGCATAAAATTCCGCAAAGCAACGATGGACAAATTTCAGTTTAAAGTTGATTATGCTGTCGACTATTCCCGTTTTGTCTTTGCCCAACTGCAAGTTTGCCATCAACCTCTTAGTAGTCTCAGTAATATTGTCTTTTGAATGCAACAAATTTATTTCGTCGGATGAAACAAATATACCAAGGATGCATTTAAATAGGGTTTCGTCAACTTTTCCCTTTGCGTTAACAGTATTTCGTCGTCTCCAATCATACTTCTTTTCTTTATGTAAATTTCAATTTCTTGTCAACAAATCTCTCAAAAGGTGTAACAGGTCAAGTTTTTCCGGTAGACTTAACTCCTCCGGGTTTTTAATGTAGTCAACGCAAACTTCAGCCAAAATCATTGTTTTGAAGTGGAATACCTGTAAAGTGTTTCTCGTCATCCGAAAGTGATGTCGCTAACTTTTCGAGAAGATTCTTGGCGACATCTCTAAGATCATCTTCAGTCAACAAACAATCCTCTCTCCAGTATTTAATTAAAAACTCAATTTGATCGTCTTCTGAAAACTGCTCCAATCGTGCAGCGATAGTAGAGAGTTGATTTTCAAGATTTGCCACAAAAAACGATCGCGAAGTGATCCATATCTTCTTGACTTTTGTTTCTAATAAGTTTATTAGCAAATTCCAGCCTTTATCTTTGCTATTTGGCAGTATTTCGTCCCAACCATCGAGAAGTACAACAACATTACCAGTCTGTAGAATAGCATGCGCTAGAAGCGATTTGGCGAAAGAAGCCTCTCTGAAACCGAGCAACGATGCGAGAAATTCGACGACATCACCAGATGAAGTTCTTGCTTCAATCAGCTCGATGTAATCAGACAACTTTACGCAGATCACCCAGAGATCAGGGATTTTTTGTTTTGTCTGTTTGGCGACGTGGGACACCAGAACAGACTTACCCATTCCGGGTTCCGCGACTAAAAGCACTGTTCGTTGACTCACATCGAAACAACTCTCCGTTTTGCTACTTCCTTTAGTATATTCTTGACAGATGAAAGGACGCAGTTCTTCGATGGATCCTCTCGTTCCTTTCCACTCCATGTACGAGCCGTGTTTGTGTAACCAGTGCACACTTGAGCTGGTTTTAGATATTCTCTCATAGTCTATCATGGGTCTCTTAGAATCCAACACAACGAAGCGACATCCGTCTTTAAAGGCACTCGCTTGCCAAGACAACTTTCTCCCCCTGCGGTATCATCTGCTCCAGATCTTTCTTTTTCACTCCGCTAACCGCGAAAACGGTCTTGAGACCGGCCATGAAAATCTCTGTCCGAATCAGTTCTTGTCGCCTGACAGTCCGCGGAATGTAATAAGGAAAGTCTTTGGGAAAATCATACCGATTGTAATAGGCTCGTTGGTCCCAAGAGAACTTATTAGACTATCTTCTAAGATGATATCCTTCAACGTTCCCGCAGACTTGTTGAGCAACTTCTCTAGACGCACGGAATGCCCTTGAAAGTCTACTTCGATACCCATTACTCTTTTAAATGATGTCTCCTCCAATTGAGTCAGTCGACAAATATCTTCTACTTCTTTGTGATTTTTACCAACGATTTGCTTCAGACAACTTGTAAATCTGTCTTGTTTCTGCGACACGACTATTACTCTCTTGGCTGGGTTAGCATTGAGGATTTCACAAATCTCTTTCCCCAGTTCGCTACACTCGCTCTTAGTCGTGCACAAGATTACAAGGTCTCGTTTTTCTCCGTTCGACCATGTCTTGATGATTTTGAATTTCTCGCGCTGCAAACATTGAATTTTGTAAAATATGTACGTGGTTTTATCCAGAAACTGCAGTAGCTTCGTACAACTCAGCCTTGGCGAAGATTCAGAAGCTACAATATGAACCAGGGAATGGGAAGTGCAATCATTCCACATTAGTTGCGCATCTTCTTCAAACTCAACGTCAAAGCAGAACCGATCTTTCTCCTGGGAAGACAAATTTTCAACAAATAAAGTCGTGACCTGTTCAATGACACTCTCATAAATGTCGCTCGTCTCTGTTAGAATTTCCGTATCATTCTCCCACCACTGCTCAAACCGTTTTTCATAAAAACCATAGAGCATATCGATGTCGGTTTTGTTCACGTCTTTGCTACGTCTAAGCTCTTGTTTGATTAACTCCTCTAGTCCGCTCTCATCGGGCTGACCAGAGAAGAATTTGAACCTATAAACAGGAAAACATAAATAAATATCCTTGTTTCTCGATTTGGTTAGTCGGAAAACACTCCCGTAGGTGTAGTTGTTATTATATGTATAGATGGATAATGCAACTACAATTTCAGAGATCAAAATGTACCCGTCCTGATGGTCTAGTGGTTAAGACGCCTGTCTGGAATGCGGGAGATCCGTGGTTCGATTCCCGGTTGGGGTGGACTTTTTTAATTTCTGAATTGTAGTAAATAATAAATATCCTTGTATTTATAGTCGGCACTCTCGACCACAAGTTATTTTCAGTAGTGGCAATAACGCCGTTATTAATAAATGTAGGCCTATTACAAACCTGAAATTACAAAATTAAAAAAT
The DNA here is from genome assembly GCA_024449915.1 of Sweltsa coloradensis. NCBI lineage: Eukaryota > Metazoa > Arthropoda > Insecta > Plecoptera > Chloroperlidae > Sweltsa > Sweltsa coloradensis. The sequence goes on from JAMZAV010003111.1 coordinate 63,496, forward strand.
CAGTAAATTTACAGCCAGGAAAAGTTCAGTCCTCAATCTTTGGAAAACATGGAAAAGTCTGGGAATTCCGTAACCTAGACCTAATATAAGCAGTGTGTCTTTCATTGTGTTTCACATTCTTTAGAATTAAATCAAAAGATTTGACAGACACAAGAGTTTTAACGACTATGCAGTTATTTAAAAAAAAAAAAGATTTTATGAAATGCTTATAAAAGTTTTTGATTTGCTCACCAACTTGACAAGTTTTGAAACATATATTGTTGATTTAAAAATACTAATTAAAAAATAATCAAAAACTTAATTTAAATCAAATAAAGCTTGATAAAAAATCTTACACCCTGGATATAAGTAGACACCTTGTGTCAAGCCACACAAACCTCTGCAGGAACTCAAGAGCGTCGCTTCCAGCATCACCCGTTCCCTCCAGATGCTTGATAAGATCTTCGTCTCCGCCGAACTCCAAGATGGCCGCTCGGTCCGATCCCGACTCGAGTAGAGTCTCTGTGATCCCCAGAGAACCGCGTTCCGTGCGCCACTTGGCAGCTTCCTCGTCGTTTGGCCGGACATTCGTGTAGATAAGGAACTCCGACTCGCGGAACGACCCGTTGAAAAGTTCTTCTTTCTCGTTGTCGGAAGTCATTGTCTTCTTGATCGCACCGTACGACTGGAGATACTTAGCGAGCGAGAAGTCGTTGGCCTTGCTCTTGAGATTGGACGCGTTTAGCGCTCGATTCTTCTGCTTCAACTGCAGGAAGCAAGTACGCCAAGTGCCCGGGTTGGCCCGGGTCTTGTACCTAGAGACACGGACAAAGTTTTGGAACGTACAAAATGTTGACCTACATTTAATACCTTATAATTAGGAATAAGAGTGACCGAGCTAATTTGAGAAAGATGGTAGCAGAAAGGATTATTATTAGGGACAGGAGAGTGAATGTGAGGAGGGCCGGGACAGTTTAAGTTTACCTAGGATATTAGGGCACAGCGTAAGTGATACACATAGGAATGGCCTACTTAGAGTGTCTTTCTCACAGCAGGAGGAGGATAAAGGGCGGAGGCGGAAGAGCCAATAATGGCCAACAGCCCCAGCAAGGTTTGGCTACTGCTGGGGGATATGTTAGGGGTGTTGGCTGACCAGTGTTTCCGAAATAATCTGCTAAAAATAAATCAATGGATTTACAACATAATATTTATGGAAAGAGGAAAAGGTGGGAGGATAGAAAGAAGTGGAAAAATTGTGTTGCTAAACCCAAGCTGACCCTGCCAGAGCAAGGAAACGGTGATGGATAATGATGGATGAAGATGATGATGAACTAGGAATAAACACTGTTCTCTTATACCTATGTAACAACTAACAAACTGTACTTATACTGGAATAAAACTCAACTTTGTATTGTATTGTATTGTATTGTATTGTATTGTAATTTATATTTTATTATAACTAGCCAGAGTAGAATCAACGTAAATTAAATCAAGATTTAAATCATTTGAGCTAGGTTCAAAATTTAATTTCAAGCAAATATTTTTGTATAGGTATTGTTTCAAAACACACTTTAAGTCTTCCACTCTAAAAACTTATTTGCACCGTTTAAAACTATTGGCTGAGCTCGAGAAAACCAGGTTTTTACGCAGAACGCAGAGTTTTAGTCTGAACAACTTGGAAGCTCTATTGTTTGGGGTGGTGAAATAAAAAAATATAAAAAACAAATTAGAGTACCCACTCAGTCACAGAACTGATTTTCAGTGAGCGACATTAAATTTAAAGCCGACCAAGCCAACCCTGTAGGCCCCGACACCATCGATGAGCGAACAATGAATGACCAACTAGAGACCGACATATTAAAGTTGGAAACACCGATCAATGTGCCAATGAAAATCAGTTCTGTGACTGAGTAAGTAGACTCTAGAACAGGGCATCGAACCAGTACGAACCGAAAACCGAAAAAAATATATTTTTCCTGAACCGAAAAACCGAACCGAAAACCGTTATAAGAAAGTGCCTGAACCGAAAACCGAACTTCTTATTTCATTTAATTTCGGTTCAGGGGGCAGTTTCAGTCACAAAGTCTAAAAATCGCCAAATCGCAAAAATTGGGAAAAAGCAAAAAAAAGTTTGATTTTCCCTTTCACAAGTCCGGCTCATACCTTCTTTCCATAAGTCCAAAGACACCTGCCTACCACACCTTTCATAAACGCCGACTTCAGAATGTTGTTAACCGTGGAAATCAAATTAAGGTCACTTCAATTTAGTGTAGTAGGCCCCTAAGGCTATATGTAAATAGACGACACTCCCCGTCACCGCATCCATTGATTGCGTAAGTCCCGTAACATTCATTATCCCAGTTTCTCATATCGACCTCTACAGAACAGATACAGACCTGATTTGGACTGAGGAGTGAGGACTGAGGAACATTGTGGAATGTGGACTTTGAGTCAGGTTTTGGACTTTGGGCATTAACATGTTGGAAATTGATAGATGTGGGCATGTATCGGTAATTAATGTTAGTAAATATCCCTACAAACGTTTTCAACTTTCAAAAAAATGATACTAAATTATTGATATTTTGCCTTATAAAATGTAAAATAAATAAACTGGTTCGAACCGGTCCAATAACGGTTCGAAGCGAACCGTTATTTTTAGAAAGGTCGAACCGAACCGAAAAAATAACGTTGTACCGAAAACCGAACCGAAATAAAAATTATTTCGGTTCGATCCCCTGCTCTAAAACAAATTTAATTAAGTTTTTACTTAAATTTTTATCAAGCTGGTCACCACAGAGAGCAGCAAAATCAACAAGGCCACCCCTGGTATATAATATTGGTAAGCCTAGTCAAAGTGTCATCCAATAATTTGCTGGGTAAAGTAACTCATTGTGTATAATGGGGGGCCTGGGGGAAAAAACACCAGCTAACCCCAATCCGAGACTCACAGCCCTAGAAAAGTTTTCGATTCTTCGAGTGAAATTTAAAAAAATATGTATGAAAAAATTGCAAACAAGAAAATATCTTAATATCTAGGTAGGCTACATAATATCTCAATAAATACCTCATAGTCACATCAAATTGAAAAAAAAAACATATTTAGAGTTTTTTACTCAGTCATACTAACTGATTTTCGGTGGGGGACTTTAAACCAAAAGCCCCATCGACACCCCTCGACTTAATTTGGTGATAAGGCGGTCACCCCCCTCCCCTTTCCCCATAGTTATGCGGTTATGCCACATCCCTCACTATTGTCCTAACTCCTAAAAATCCCTATTTAAAACACCTGAAGAAGTGCATGCAAGGCAAACTTGGCCGGTTACCCACGAGAAACTTTTGTTGTATTATTAGGTGTCATTTTTTTAAAAATTAAATGAACTATTCTGGTTATGACATTTTTTATTTATCGGGTTGTTTCGTAGCGGCGGTAGTGATATCTTTCTGTCGACGTTTCGAAGACCATGTTATCTTCTTCTTCAGGACTTGAAATATGATATGAAGTTTGTGAAATTCCTCTTGTTTCTTGTTATTGTTTTTTCCCTATTGTTACTATTAAAGTATTTTTGATTGGGTTAACCTAAATCAAATCAATGTCATCAACCGGTAGCGAGACACTTAAAAGTTTTATTCTGGTTATAATCTTACAAAATTTACCGTTTGTCATATTATGCCGACTTCCACTCCTCCAGAGCAATCAGCTATCAGTATGAACAGACAACCGCGTAAGTTGCTAGCATGGGATTTCCCAAGGCTCGTGCACGGACGTGCCCTTTGGGAGCGGGCTACACTGCTGCTACGTCAATGTTATTTTTAATCGCGGACATACACGTGGGAGTTATATCAACACTGCGTCCTCATACATGTCGAAATCATTTGTTTTTGACATATCTCAGAGATGATGCTCTCATTAAAACGTGCCCCCATCCCCCCCATTCAACATATTTATTAGGCCTAGACATTAGGGATGCACACAATAATCGATAATCGAAATATCAAAAAACTGGTCTAGTGGCACGAACCAAACTCAAAAACGGAGATTATCTCTCGTTGTGCCATGTGCACTGGCTGGGCTGATGGTGTCACACTCGAGATTTGTTTGGAAATGAGCTAGGCCTATTTCAGTCGATATCGGAAGCCAAACACATGACATTGAAGACAGCGAGGCAGCAAACGGAACGCGATTGCATTGTTTTAACTTACACTTACCACACTAGAGGTTCCACTTATAGGTCGGAACAGGCTTTGTTGGTGGTATCGATATAGGCCTAATTGATAATATCGATTCGATAATGACATACCATTTTGATAATCGATAATGAAAAAAGTATCGATGTGCATCCCTACCAGGCATCATTGAGTAAGCGTCTGGAATCCTAAACTACGAGACGCATTTTTTTTGTTATTACGTTTTAGTGAACCAGTATGAAGAACCATTTTAATTGACTAGAATTTTAAATTAAGTAGGCCTACCTATTGCTGTTGTCATTATTATTTGCATAATTTATTTCTACAAACATTGGCTGTATATGACATTATAAATCGTGTTTAGATGGTCAGTTCAAAGGCAGCACAATCGTTGCAGTAGGGCCTACTGTTCCAATCTATTCAGAGATACAATGCACCAACATTCCAGATGTTATGAAGTTAACCGTCCCGGTAGCTTAGGGGTAAAGCACTCGACCGGCAATCGGGAGACCGGGATTCGATACCCCGCTGGGATGACTTTTTTAATTTCTGGATTGATTTCCATAAAATAACTATAGAAAGGAAAACTTGACAATAATCACCTACAATGTGTACAAGAAACAATTCTTTGGGCCTCGAGATATGTTACATTCAATTGTTAATTGATATTACCATAGCAATTAATACTACCTACTTTATAAAAATTATCCTAATTCAACAAAAACTATTTTGCAATGGAACTTGAAAAGTACCGGTATACGTAATGAGATCCCACGCAAACAAAAAATTTAAGCCTAGTAGGCCTAATCATTGGACAGAAATATTCAACCAAAAAAGATCCATCAACGCAACTGGTAAAAGCGTTCGCGAAGCGGCCTAGTGTAAAATAAAAGTTGTGCACCCCTTAGCCCTCCTCTGACTAAATTTGGGAGGTGCGGTTGCCCCCCCGTATTATGCCACTGCCCAGCCTTAAGCTAGGTCCATAATAATAAGTACACGATTTTTGTTTTTCTTTCACATTTCTTTCAATCTTTCGTTTTGAATCATTGAAACTAAGCTAATAATAGTTGGATAATCAGGAAAATTACAAAAACTGGGGAAACCCTAAAAATTTTTGGGTACTTTTATAAAATCCTACAATTCTAATCTAAAAGTCAACTACCGATCACATTTTATTTCTTTTCATCAGTATTATTATCTTTTTTCCCTGCCACAGAGTTTTGCTCGGTTTAATTTCCCCAGGACACCCCAAAAACATTTAGCTTATGTAGTTTGGCACAGTGCTTCTTTCTTGCTACCCCCCATCCCCTTCCCTCGCTAGAAACCAGCATCGGTTCCGTTCATGTATTCAATGTCTACCAGTCCCCCGGCCGCGGGGGGCACAATAAAGGTAACAAATTAAAAAACCCGGCATTGCCCCGTAAAAAACGTCAGCCAAATGGAGATTATTTTTTTTAATTGAATACTTTGGTCAGAAATGCCTAAATTTATAATAGGTAATCAAACAAATTGAGTTTCATACATTTTTTTTTTCCCAAGCGTAAATTTTTTTTTTCGAAGTGTACCCTAGGCCTATTGATACTGATGACAAAAAACATATTTGGCCTAAATTAACATCAATATTAATGACACTATTAGCGAATTATAACGCACCTGATCACTTTAAGAGTTATTCATCCAGAACCCAAATGAATGCATAATTCTTTTTTGAAAAACTGAGCCAATTTGCTAGAATCTTTTTTTAAAAAACTATGTAGGAATTTCCAAGCGCTGTCCTGGTCACTGTGATAGTCACAAACATTTGGGTATTGCAAATTTGGTAAATTTTCCCAATTTTGTGTAGGGACATTTTTTAAATTGCAACATGCACCCCCCTTTCTTAACAACTCAAAAATTTAATTTTTGGGGGAAAAAAAAATTGGGGGTCAAAAAGTGTCCAGAATGTAGGCTATGTTAAATAAGCTGGTTTGCTGATCAAGCAAATTTTTAATAATATTTAACATTGTTTTAAAAAATTGGGCCCGGCTAAACAACGTCTTAATCATTTAATATTTCTGTTAACGTTGCCTTCACTGGTCGTACGTCATGATTACGTCGCCTCACTGGGCTACCTCATGAGCCTACGTCACCTCACTGTCGTACTTATGATTACTCACCCCACTGGTCGTACCCCCATGATTACATCGTCTCACGGTCGTACCTCAGTAACGTCCCTCACTGGTCGTACCTTATGATTACCTACGTCCCCTCACTGATCGTACCTCATGATTATGTTGCCTCACTGGTTACCTCTGATTTGTTGCCTACTGGAGTACCTTTGAAATTCGTCGCCTCACTGGTCGTACCTCATGTTCCTACGTCCCCACCACCCAGAACGTTCCCTTGGTCGTCCTCAATAAAGCGCCTCCGGTCCCTACCTCATGATACGTCGCCTCACTGGTCGTACCCCATGATTGTCGCCTCCTGGGTCCGTTTTTTTTCCCACCCAAAACCCATGATTAAAGTTCGCCCCCCCCTGGCGTTTTTCCATGGGAATTTAATTCCCTTTTTTTGCCGGGTCATACCCTCCGATTCATTTTGTCCCCCACGGCCCGGCCTTTTTTTTTGTTTTTTTTTTCCCCGTCTGCGGTTGTTTTGGCC